>LYNE01000362.1:85454-110505 GCA_001662545.1 Rosa x damascena | reverse complement strand
AAAAAAAAAGTAGGAGATATCGAGCTGGACTTCATAGTTCATTCACTGTGTCGACACATTTTAGGACCACATTCACAATTCCTAAAAATCAAAATATTCTGTCAGTTCAATCGGATTAGATATATGAAACCAGGTTCTGCTCGTAGTGCACACGAGTAAACCTTGCCTATCATCTTCTACCGCTACTAACTTATCCAAATTCCAAAGTCAATTTTGCATGTGTCAGAATGCACGCACACATCTACAATCTACTTGAAATGCCTCACAAACTGAATTACATGTTTGCTTTATTATTATCTTTCCTTTTTGAGTTCTGTTTCTCTATGAAATCTAATGGATGTGTATTATTGTATGAAGCTCACCCTGCGACTCTAAATTGGAGATCTTTGATATGGATCCGCATGCATGCCATGCTTGAAAAATTCAACTTTTCACAACACAAGGCCAAAGGTTTCAGAAAGCGGTCATGTACAAGCTTTGACGACGTTTACCAAAAAGTTCTGTTTTTCAAATCAGTATGACATGGATCCTTATCAAAGAGTAACTCAACCAGTTGCCCGGTGTGTTTAAAATAATTTACACGAGTTACTTTCTCTACATCCTAGACGCCGGTAGTCTCTAATAAAGTAATAAGGACTTCTCCGTCGTTCTTCATAAAACTTATTCTAGAGGCGGTAACTGTAGGTCACCACTAGGGACGGAACCAGAAATTTAAGTTGAGTGGGTCTAATAATTTTATCTTATGATGCTGTCAAGTTTTTTTAAGGGCTAAATACTAGTTAGTACCCTATGGTTTAGGTCCAAAATCAATTCAATCCCTGGACTTCTAATTTCATCAAAAACACCTCTGCACTTTCAATTTTGATCTAATAGGTCCAATTCGTTAATATTCTGTTATGGATTCAAGTTATAGTTGGATTATTTGTTGAAAAACTATTTATTTTTAATAGTATGACTCACTCCTAAATTGACTATGCAAACCACCTCGACACCACATCATAAAACATGGCCATATATGAGCCACATTAACAAGTTAAATAACTCAATTGTTGGAAAACTAACAAATTGAACCTATTAGATCAAAATTGAAAGTGCAGGGGAGTTTTTGATGAAATTGGAAGTTCAGGGACTGAATTGATTTTAGACCTAAACCACAGGGTAGTAATTTGTATTTAGCCCTTTTTTTAAGTTCATATAAAGCTTATTTGTCGTACTTTGACTTCGATGAATCCTTATGAATTTAATGGCTTCATGCTGCAAAACTATTCCTTTGGCTTCTACATCTTATCCGTACCCAAGGCATCGGTAATGGTAGCATCAAGATTTGTTGGAAATTTCAGTTTGATTGATTTTTCATTAGTAGTTTGTGACTTGCGGCTTAGGTTCTTTGATTTTCTTTGTGATTGGGTCAAAGTTTTTCAAAATATACATTTTGTCATTTGAGGAAGTACGGTACCTGGATTTTACTTGTACCAAATCTTTTTATATATATATTTAATCTTTTAATATTTTTGTATTTGCATGCATTTACTCATATATAGTTGTTTTTGTTATGCTTTTCTCTAATTTTCCCTCAATCTTCATGCATTCACTTGCTTCCATACAGTCAATCTATATAAGATATTTTTTCTCTCAAAAAAAATAGGGGTGTTGCAGCACATCCCAGCACCCTTTGGTTCTGTGCCCACCACAATTCTTTTATGCAGCATACAGATTACAGCATACTCAACCCTGTCCAAGGAGCAGGAATGTGGTATTTATGTGCTTCGATCACATGCCGCATATGTGGCAGTGAGGCAGTGAGGCAGTGAGCACGAACCAACCATCCACATACAACAACTCCTCCATTCCCCCACAGCCACGCATATATACCACCTTGGACACCATGCCGCCGTGACGGTGCACCCACTCCCCACGCGGCTGAGCCGCTGAAGTAGTGTTGAATATGATTTTCATTGATCTGTATGTTTACAATTGTACCATTATATAGCTAAGATCTGCTCTACTGTTACCAACAGAATTCAATGCTATAAATACAAATATTCAAAACTAATCTACAGTTACACAATCAGTTTTGATTGTGGAGAGGTTACACAATCAGTTTTGATTGTGGAGAGGAAATCAATGTAAGAGAGTGATTTCCTCTAACACCCCCTACAAACTGGGCGGCTCATGATGCATAAGTTTGGTACACAAGATATTATGGCGCTGCTTATGAAGTGATTTAGTAAGAAGATCAGCTGGTAATCGACGGAAGGGACAAAATGAACCTGATGACTCCCAAGAGCTACCTTTTCACTAACAAAGTGATAATCTAACTCGATGTGCTTGGTGCAAGGGTGGAAGACCAGATTAGAAGCCATGTATGTGGCACTTAGGTTATCACAGTAAAGCAGAATGGGGTACTGATATGGACACAAAGTTCATATAGTAAGAAGCCTAACCAAGTTGTCTCGGCACTGGAATGAGCAAGAGATCGATATTCAGATTCTGCACTAGAGCGAGAAATTGTAGGTTGCTTCTTGGAACACCAAGAGACAAGGGTATTGCCAAGGTAAATGAGATAGCCAGAATGGAACGGCGAGATTCTGGGCAATCAGCCCAATCGGCATCAGAGTAAGCAGAAAGGTGGGCAGGTTGGCGTTGAGGACTGAAATGGAGACCATGGCCTAGTGTGCCTTTGACATAGAAGAGAATACGTTTGGCTGCAATGAGATGCGGAGCACGAGGTTGACTCATGAATTATGACACAGAATTGACCGCAAAGGCAATGTCAGGGTGTGTAATGGTTAGGTACTGCAAGGAGCCAACCATCTCATGAAAGGCAGTTGGATTTTCAAGAAGATCCCAATCATGTGTGGTGAGAACAGCCTTTGCCGACATTGGGGTGCTCACTGGTTGACTGAGAAACAGACCGTGTTTCTCTAAAATATCATGAGCATACTTGAGTTGATTGATGTGAATGTCGTTGGAATGAGGCCTGACCTGTAAACCAAGGAAATAGTGAAGGGGACCAAGATCCTTAATGTCAAATCCACAACCCAAGGCATCAATAAAACTTTGAAGAAGCTAATCACTGCTGCCCGTAATGACAATGTCATCAACATAGAGTAAAAAGGAAATTGTATGTTGTCCATGTTGATAGATGAATAAAGATGAGTCAGCTTTACTATGGTGAAAACCAACAGAAAGCAGAAAAGAGCTCATGCGATGAAACCAAGCACGGGGTGCTTGTTTGAGGCCATATAGTGCCTTGTGAAGCTTACAGACATAGGAGGGCCGAGAGGAATCGATGAAGCCAGGAGGCTGAGTCATGTAAACGTCTTCCTGAAGATAGCCATGGAGGAATGCATTTTTGACATCTAGCTGACGGAGAGGCCAACCCTTAGACACAGCAACAAAGAGAACGGTCTGAATGGTAGCAGGCTTGATAACAGGACTATAGGTTTCACCATAGTCGATCCCGTGCTGTTGATGGAATTCTTTGGCAACAAGGCGGGCCTTGTAACGCTCAACTGAGCCATCCGGGTTTCGCTTAATGCGGACACCCATTTGTAGCCCACAATATGCTGAGATGGAGAGGGAGGAACAAGGGACCATGTATGGTTTTTCAACAAAGCATTAATCTCCTCAGTCATGACAGCTCTCCAATTCACATCGTTGGAAGCCTAAGTATAACAAGTCGGTTCCATGGAATTAATAACAGATAAAAGAGCTTTTGGAATGGGATACTTTACAATGCCATCTATGCGAATTCTAGGCTGGATGATTCCATCACGGAGTCGAGTCCTCATGGGGTGTGTTGGGGGCGGCGGAGGAGGCGCCGGGACTGGTGGAGGAGGAGGGGGAGGTACAACGACTAGCGATGGAGGGTCAATGGCGACTGGAGGTTCGACTACAACAAGAGGAGCGTCATCGTTCGGTTGCTGAGCAATGGTGGACTGAGCAGGCGGCTTTGCTGCATCCACTGGTAGGTGACGACGACGGTAAGTCACGATCGGAGAAGCAACCGGAGGAGCACGACCAGGGGCGGCTATGACGGAAGCGGAAGCACGAGATTGATGGAGTGCCTGTCTGATTCGAGAGACTCCAAGGGTGGATTTTGACCAGAGTGTAAACTTGGGGCATTGGGCTGCAGACTTGGACTTGGGTCAATGGGTTGATCTGGGCGAGAAGGTAGGGCAGATTGCTCAATTTGGTGATCAGTTGGGCTTGGGCTAGATGACACTAAGCTAGGCAGGATGGCCTACAGAGATGCAATGTTAACTCGATTGGAGAGAAGAGTGAACTCAAAGGGAGCTGCAGATGAATTAGCGTGTACCTGCAAGTTTTTGTAGGGAAAATTGGTTTCGTGAAATATAACATGACGCGAGAAATAGACACGATCGGTGTTTGGATTGAGACAACGATAACCTTTGTGTTGGGGACTATAACCAAGGAAGACACACTTGACACTACGACTAGACAATTTTTTGGGAACATTTGTACTTAGGTAAGGAAAACATGAGCAACCAAAAACACGAAGGGATGAATAAGAAGGAGGATGACCATAGAGACGTGTGTGAGGAGTTTCCCAATTTAAAGTAGGAGTGGGAAGAAGGTTAATGAGATATACAGATGTGAGAACAGCCTCAGCCCAAAGATTTTGAGGAGCACCCGAGGTGAGAAGTAGAGTGCGAGCCATAGTGGCAATATGGCGATGTTTTCTTTCAGCAAGCCCATTTTGTTGTGGAGTGTATGGACAAGAAAATCGTTGTTGGATGCCCGAAAATTCACAAAACTAGGAGAAGGCATTGTTAACATATTCCGTACCATTGTCACTTTAAAGGTATTGGATAGAACTGTGGAAAATATTGCGAATCACGGCAACCAATTTTTGAAAGTGAGTAAGGACCTCATTTTTCAGGCGCATAGGATAAAGCCATGTATAACGGGAGTATTCATCTGTGAAAAGAACATAATATTTGAAGCTAGTGACAGACAAGGTAGGAGACATCCAAACATCACTATGAATTATAGAAAATAGAGAAGAGGCAGAAATATGTTTGGAAGGAAAAGGTAAATATTGATGGGACTTGCTAAGTGCACAATTATTACAAAAAGAATTAAAAGAAAGTGTGGAACCAAGAGTAGATCCTAAACGAGCTAAAACGGAAGAGGAGGGATGACCTAAGCGATTGTGCCAAAGAGAGGAGTCAACAGAGGAGAGAGCATGGGGGACTGTGGACTCGGACGACAAGCTAAGCGAATAGAGACCATCTTTGCATGGGCCTTGAAATAACAAACGACCAGTACGTAAACAATAGATTTGATAGAAATCTGGAGCAAATAGGAAGAAAACAAGATTATCCTTGGTGAAACGAGCCACAGAGAGAAGATTTTTACAAATTGACGGAATGCGAAAGACATTTTGTAAAGAAAAGTTGGAAGAACCTAATGACAAGGGGAGGTTACCAGTATGGGAAATAGGCATCAAGTCTCCATTACCCATATATACATTATGAGGCCCACCATAAGATTGGGGATTGTTGACAGGCATAGCTGTCATGTGATGGGTGACACCGATATCGGGTACCAAGTTGGATCAACAGCAGAATGGACCCCAGCAAAAGGGGGAGCAGTATTTGGGCCAAAAAACCTTTGTGGGCGTTGAGAAGAATAGGAAGCCCAGATAGGAGAAGCGAACAACCTACGCACGTTGTGTTGCATCGTGTAGAGGTTGTGAGACAAGGAAGACTGCTGTGAAAAGGAATACTGCTGCTGCTGTTGAGAGAAAAGATGACAATTCTGGCCAGTGGTTGATGGTGGGACAAGGAATGTTGCTACTGCTGCAGGATGAAGGTATGATACCTAAAGGAAGATGTAGGAATATTGGAAAGGGCAGAAAGAGAACAGAACAGTTATCCTAGGCTTTGATACCATGTTGAATATGATTTTTATTGATCTGTATGTTTACAATTGTACCATTATATAGCTAAGATCTGCTCTACTGTTACCAATGGAATTCAATGCTATAAAATCAGTTTTGATTGTGAAGAGGAAATCAATGTAGGAGAGGAAATCAATGCAGGAGAGTGATTTCCTCTAACAAGTAGTACTACTACTCTAATGCCTGAGTTGGTGCTAAGTAGAATGTCTCAATCACCGACACACTTCCTGCCCCCAGCCCCACAATCCCGGCCGTGAACTACTTTCCGACTCGTGAAATACATTTATGGTTGGTGTGAGTAGTACTGCATAACCAATTTTGATTCCCAAGGTTCTTCACCTCTTTCTACTTGGCTTTTATTTCATTTTTCTAAGAGAAAATTCTTGAGCTGTTCAGTTGAAGAACCACCCTTTTGGCCCTTTGAGGTTATAGACAAATTGGCACCATTATCAGGCAGCATCCTACATAGGTAGACCTATCCCACTATTTAAGTTGGGTGGTTTTGCTGCGATTTTAAAGAGTGTAGAATTAGATTGTGTGATTTATATTACTATGTAGAATATAAGATCACCACTACACCGACCTTTACCACCATCATGCTTGATATGCTTCCATTTTTGTGCTACTAATATATGTACTACATTCCACCAAATCAACCCACAAGAAACTTATTTGTTGGCTCTTATAATCAGTAGAAGAATCTAGCTTAGAACCTATTTATGTAAAATCACCACTATTGTTTATACCCACCTTTATCACTAGCTAGCCTCCACAGAACCAGAATAATGCTTGATCTGGTCACCAATCTCTCACTACTGATATATGTGCATTGCTCACCAAACCAACCCACGGACACTTTTTTTTTGGACGGGCACGGGCACTTGGCCCGTGTTAAATTTGTAATCCATTAAGTATAATATATAGTAATCGAGTGTTATAATTTGTAATCTCTTGGGTATAATATATAGTAATCCAGTGTTGTGTAACAGCTAGAATAGTTTGCAATTGAATATGTATGACTACGGCGATAGGGTCTAGCATCTACATGATAATCAGGATAAGCACAAGGAAGAAGATAAAGAGAAGGAACGTAGCTGTCGCTCACAAGGTTGCCAAACCACAATAATTGGTCAAGTACGTCAAAAACCCAAAACCCTAAAACCTTCATAAACCACCAACCTCCATCTCAATCCTAGTTTCCAACTTTCCATTAATGAAAATTGAAACCATAGGCGCCGCGTTTCAAGATTTTCTTAGCAACCACCAAGTCACACCCAAACCCACGCGGCTCCATTAAACAAAGACATGTCCATCACTCACTCCCCTATTTTAATAACCCAGCTGTCTCTTCTTCCTCAGTTCTCATCTGTATATATTCTTCCACTCCCTCCCAGAGGTCTGCATTCCTCAGTGAACCACTGAACACATAGCTACAGTAAACTAACACCCAAACCCAGTTCCAGTGCTCTCTAATCAACCCTGTCAATGGCTTATAATTACCATTTGGCCATCTGCGTCTTCTTCCTCCTCGCACTCTCGACCTTCCTCATCAGCCCTAGTGCAGCCACACCTCGAAAGCTCTCGGCCCTCGTCCAACAACAACCACTGGTCCTCAAGTACCACAAGGGCCCGCTTCTCCATGGCAACGTCACCGTAAACCTCGTATGGTACGGTAAATTCTCCCCCAATCAACGGTCAATTCTCGTTGACTTTCTTCAGTCTCTCAGCTCCGGCCACCGCGCTCCACAGCCCTCGGTCTCGTCGTGGTGGCAGACCATTGCGGGGTATACACGTGGCCCATGCACCGTCGCTGTAGGGAATCAAATCCTCCAGCAGAGCTACTCTCTCGGCAAAACACTCACGAACCAAAAGCTCGCGGTTCTCGCCGCGAAAGGATCAAAGGGCGGTCGTAAAACGGCGGAGGTCAACGTCGTTTTGACGGAAGCTGACGTGGCGGTGGAGGGGTTCTGCATGAGCCGGTGCGGTAGTCATGGGTCGAGTAGGGGCGGGTCGACTTACGCGTGGGTGGGGAACCCGGGGAAGCAGTGTCCCGGTCAGTGCGCGTGGCCGTTTCACCAGCCGATTTACGGGCCGCAGACTCCGCCGTTAGTTTCGCCAAACGGCGACGTCGGGGTAGACGGAATGGTGATCAATCTGGCTACGGTTTTGGCGGGAACGGTGACGAATCCGTTTGATAACGGGTACTTCCAGGGAGCGGCAGGCGCGGGTTTGGAGGCGGTTAGCGCGTGCACAGGTATTTTCGGGAAAGGGGCGTACCCGGGTTATCCGGGGGAGGTCGTTTTGGACAAAACGACGGGAGCGAGTTACAATGCGGTTGGAGTACGTGGACGGAAGTATCTGCTTCCGGCGATGTGGGACCCGAAGACATCCGCGTGTAAAACACTGGTCTGAGCAGGGGCGTCGCCGCCTGGTGGCGCGAGTTGCTGGAAGATTATTTGTATACTATGTGCATTATAAATACTTTTGTCTGTAAAATGTCTGAAAATAATAAAATATTATAATTATGTATTGGTTCTAACCAAATTGTATATCAATTGGATCTGTGGCGCAATGGTAGCGCGTCTGACTCCAGATCAGAAGGTTGCGTGTTCGATTCACGTCAGGTTCATTATTTTTTTTGCTTTTGAATTTCTTTTATACAATACAGTTCGGCTTCCTTCCAGCATCTCATTCCAATGAGACCATAGATACAGCTTCCTTTGCGAGAGAATGAGCAGCACTGTTTCCATTTCTAGGAACTTTCCTCCACAAGACTTCATCAAATGCTGACTTAGCTTTAACCCTCTTATTTCATCATAAATTGCACCCTCCTCGCTGAAATCCAAACCTTATATAGGTGTTAACTGCAGAAATCACGTTGGCAATATCACTTTCGACTTCCAAGCAACGAACCCCTTCATGCACACAAAATCCCTCATTGCTAATTCCGAAGTATGAGGCTTTAGGTTACTAATAAAAGAATGCAACATAGCCCCTTCTCATCTGCATCTCCCAAGACTACTCCAATTCCAATTCTCCCCTTCTTGGTACGTATCAGCCACTGCATCAACATGAAACATGTGGCTGAGGCAGAGTCACTTAAAATTATTATTTAGGTGAGCATGACTGTTTACCTCTATATTCAAACCAATAAGTTTCTCTTTATATACTTCTTTAGTGAGGTGCTAATTTTTAGGATTCAAATTTGCTCACCACTAAGATTTTGGTGGTGATACCACCACTCAATACAAAACTGTCAAGTGTTACAAAACACAATTATAGTTAATCATGATGTTTTATTAAAAAGTTATATTTTAAGTATTCAATTAATTTTATATGACGTGACAAATTTTAATAGGGTGGTGATATCACCACAAAATAAAAGTGGTGAGCAAATTTGAATCCTAATTATTAAGGGGTATTGACCATTTGAGCCTAAAAATTGTCCACTTACTCCACTAAGAGTTTTTTACTCTCATTTACCCAATTTAACATTTATATCTCTCTCCTCTCAGACTCTCTCTCTCCACCGTCGTTGGACTTAGGCCGAAAATCCTACTCCATACCACAACTCGACGCCACCAGCTCACCAGACTACAACCCAGATCGCCGGAAAACTTGTTTCTGCTCCACTCATGCACGATCCGACAGATGCTCGACGCCAACGTAGACCTCGATCAGCCCTGCTCTATGTCTTTCTCAAGTCCGGCATGGCGAGGAATCAGAACTCTCTCTCTCTCTCTCTCTCTCTCTGGACCTACCCCTCACTAGTGGAAGAGGGCGTCGACGTACTCACATCAATCTCGCTAACTGCCTCGTCGGCGATCAGGAAGGTAGTCAATCTGAACGAGCTAATGACCCGAGGGATGAAGTGGGACGATGTCCAGAGTCGGAGGAGAAGCTCTATGCGGCGATTCATGCCCTTGAGAAGCTCGTGGGTGCCCAAAGCTTTCTTCTTCTTTTTTGGGTAAACTGTGGGCAGAACGAGAAGGAAGATCTCGTTCTGGGCTTGGAGTTGAGTTGCCGGAAGATCTCGATGATGACCTCGTCGGGAAGGCACGTTGATTATTGGAGGGCAATAATATGATTATTGGGGGTCAATAATACGCTTATTGGAGGGTAATAAGATGATTATTGGAGGGCAATAATATGATTATTAGGGGTCAATAATATAATTACTAGGTATTATTAGGGGGCAATAAAATCGGACGTCAGAATCCTGTCACCGATCCGGTAGGCGGATTCGGGATTCCGGTTGCAGGATTCTGGTCACCGGAGTCCACAGCAGGCCAGCAGTCACATAAGTCCGACGAGGTCTCCGATGACTTCTCTCGTGAAGTGACAAAGAAGGAGAGGGCAAAATTGTCCTAAAAATAAATAAAAAGCAATAAAAAAATACTTAATTAAGTATTAAGGCAAAAAATATATAAAATATTGTGTAAGTGAGCAATCTCTTAGAATGTTTGGATAAGTGGGGTTAATTAACCCCAAAATTAGGTAAATGATCATTTTCCCAATTATTAATGGGATTGCATATATCTCATATGTAACTAAATAGGGATCAGCCCAGTAGTGGTAGAGCAATTTTACGCTAAGGAAGGAGTAAGTTGATAGTAGAAGTTTGCTGTTATTTGTTCCGAGCGATGTGACCTTGGCAGAGGTTAGTTCTATCTCCTAGTTGGACAAGCATGATGTTGTTTGGTTATGTTAATGTGTGATTCCAGACGAATGATGAGCGCGCTGATTCCTCAGACAATGCTTCCGTTGAGATCTGTAGACAAAGAGAAGGATCATCAAGAGGGAGTCCATAGTGGAATCTAACTGAGGAATTAGTGAGAGTGAGAAATGATCGTTACTCTAAGCATGCAGACATGGTCCCCTTTATAGAGGCGATGAAAGGCATTGGGACCCATGCCAACTGTTTGGCTATGGAGGATTGCATCCGTCCACATTTGCTGACGTGCGCACTCCTCATTGAATGTTATCGCACTAGCGTGGCCCTGTGCTCAGCAAGTGGACCCACCAATCCGTGTCATTTTCGGCTTTGAAATTGGGAATAAAGTTCTTCCATATGAGAGCAAGTTCACCCGTAGTCAAGAAATGTCAAGGTCGAAAAGTCAAGAATTCGACCAGTCAAGCTACTGTTCACTGCCACTGGACATGAGTTTCCACCCGTTTTTTTTTCTTGACCGGTCAAGACTGTTCATAGAGGCACTGTTCATCCATATTGTTCACCAATTTCACTGTTCATTGAGTTTTTAGTCTGAATTCTGTACTATTCATTGTTCATTTTTTTGGGGTTTTTTTTTTAATAAAATATATTTGATGCTACTAAAATGGATTTATGGATAATTAATGTCATAATTATGCAATTTTATTTTTTCAAAAATATTTTCGGTGGACAAGTTATGTTTGTGAGCTTTGAATTTGGCTTGTATTATGTTTTGGGAAGTTTGTGTGCTTTTAATTTGGCTAATGTCTATGTTTTTTTATGTCAGTGTGATTTTAATTTGGTTTGTATTATGTTTATTAGGTGCTATGATTTTGATCAGAGGAATGTGCTTTAATAAGAGGAATTTTAAAATACAACTTTTATTTAATTAAATAGTAGCTTACATAAATGAAAAACTATAAATAAGTACAATACAATTAACAACATGCATAATCAACTAATTATTCAAATCATAATCATAATCCTCATCTTCTCTAGGAATCCAATTTGCGTTTGAAGGGTCATCATTAGGGTTAGGGTTGGTGGAATCATCCGTAGAGAAAGGTGAAAATTGTGGTTGTGTAGGATATCCCCCGGGGTAAGGTGGTTGCGGATAGTATCCACCCATAGAAGCAGAGGGTTGTGGGAATCCACCCATAGAAGCATAGGGTTGTGGGAATCCACCGGTGAAGGGAGGTGGTGGGAATCCACCGGTTAAGGAAGATTGTGGGAATCCATCGAGGCAAGGTGGTTGTGGGTACGCACCGGGGTAAGGTGGTTGTGGATATGCACCGGGGTAAGGAGGTTGTGGGTATGCACCACCAAAATTTGGTTGCGGATAGTATCCACCCATAGAAGGTGACGGCTGCTCGTCAAGATCTTCTTTCTCCGCTATCTTCTTTTGATCTTTCGCTGCCTTCTTTCCTTTCCGTATTGCTTCTTTGGCAGCCTTCCTTCCTTGAGGCCTCACATTGGGATTTGCTGTTTCACCTGCAATTACCTCATCTACATCCATGTCCAAGTTGATGGGAGAATTTTCAGGAATTGGTTGTGTAGGCGTATGTTGATTTCCTTCATTTGATGTTCCTCCAGATGTATGACTAGGAATGTCTTTAAATTGTACAAAGCCCTCCACAACAGCGTAACTAGCAAAACTCTGAAAATTGTGTTTTTTTGGCTTCTTTTTTCTCTTCATCCCGGCATGCCACAATTTTTGTGCTTCATCTCGCTACGAAATAAATAAATAAACAATTAAAAAAAAGGTGGAGGAATCTATTATAAAGGTCATAATTTTAATGAAGACATATTTTAATTATAACGAAAAACAATTACTACAATTAAAACGATATTATAATTACTACATTATTTATCAAGACATATTTTACTATAATGTATCAATAAGATTTATCAACAAATATAAAGGTCATAATTTTAATAAAAAAGTATCTATCCCGTTTTACAATAAAAATCAATTAGTACAAATATAAACATCGTTGTAATTACATCATTATTTATCAACTACATTATTTATCATGTAATATTTTAATTTAATGTATCAACAAATTAAATGATTTATAAAAAAATACATACCTCATCAACCGCATTCGAACTGCTCTTGTACCAATTTTTCGCTTGCCTTAATGCACAATGCCACTCATAGAGTTCAACCTTCAAAATTTTCCACATTCCTTGCAAAGAGGAAGTTGATAGGCTCTGGGGCCAATTTGCGACAAAGTGTCGCCTCACACGCATCCATAAGTCGTTATTTTTCTGATTTGTGCCCACAGCCGGATCTTGCCCAACAATTTTCCAAGACTTGCACAATTGAACATCTTCCTCATCTGTCCATCTCCTTTTGTCTTGGATGTTATCATCTTCAGTTTGATCTCCTTCTTGTCCGGCCATTGGACCTGTGTTTCCCCTTTCTTCAGTCATATTGGATATAAATAAATTTGGAAGATGAGAGCTATATGAAGATGAGGATGCACAAAATTGGGTTACTATGAAAGATAAATTTGTTGGTGTGAGTTGTAAAATAAATGGTAGGTATTTATAGAGAAATGTTTAGAATTTTTTAAAAATTTTTTAGTTACCGTTTATTAACGTTACAAACATATATATACATGTTAATTGTAAGCCGTAGGATTGCCCATTTAATTGAAATGAATGGCTGAGATTTCATGACCGTTGGATTAGAATTCAAAGCATATATATACATGTTAATTGTAAGCTGTAGGATTGCATATTTAATTGAAATGAAGGGCTGAGATTTCATGACCGTTGGGATCAGAATTCAAAGCCCTCCAACGGGTCTCTTCCACGTGCTCTGCAACTTCCGGCCCAATGCATGTCACTACGCGACAAGCGCGTTGCTTCAGTCGTTCAAGAGTTGCGGCGCCACGCGTCAAGCAGCTGTCCCTCAGTTCCCAAGCTGGCGCGTCTCCTTCTCCCCGAGCTGACCTGTTTGTTGCCTGGGTCATGAAAATAGTCATGGGTATGACTATTTTCTTGGCTGTAGTCAAGAAAGAGTTGGTTTTGCCCGGGCAAAAAACCACCGGTGCAAGTAGGAAAATTGCTCTCAAGGTCACCACATATGATTTTTCTTGAATATGACTAGTCAAGAGCAAACCGCTGCACTTGCTCTGAGTGAGAACTAGGGTTTATTTATTTATTTATTATTTTTTCAAAACATGTGTGTTCAATGTTTTTGTTCTAACAACCGTGAGAGACTTTCATCAACTTCTGTTGGGTTCAATTAAAAACACCAAGGCAAATATTTGATCAAGTGATTTGCCCATTAAAAAGAATTAACAATAAATTCATTTTCTATACAAATTTGAAGGTCAAAAAATCAAAATTGGTAACTCTTGATTTTTTCGGGTCCAACATTAACCTTGCGATTTCTCCTGAGAACCTCTTTAACGACCAATTTCTAGAGGCTTTTTGAGGCACACACCCATCTGCCCAAAAAAAACCTTAATCCGACAAATTCTAATCGAATATCATTATCAAAAAATAAAATTCTAATCGAATATGATGCCCATGCAATTGGCGAAGGGCTTGGTCCGAGATCAGCCCATTACATGCCAAATTCAAAGATGTCACAACTCCAGACTCGCCAATCTTTTCCTCTATGACCGAAACCTTTGACAATTTGGAACATCATCCATTTCCCAAATCCCTTAAAGACCTTTTTCACTATAGTTTCTTATCCTTGAACGTCACGCACGAATCTGCACACATGTTTGGGAAGCTTTCCGAATTTCAAAATGGACTGAAGTTCCGGAATCTAGTCGCTTCACGAAAAATTGGCCCAATAGGTTTTTAGGCCCATCTCTGACCCGACCCGTTTTACTGGCACTTTAAAAAATAAAAACGTCCCCTCCTTGCTCCTCTTCCCACTCTAGAACACAGTTCTGTGATTTGCCCACACTATTTCCTCCTCCAACTTCCAACAATGGAACCCGAAGAACACCACCACCACCACCACCCCCAATCCCCCGAAACCCCACCACCTTCCACCACCACCATTTCGCCGCCTGCCTGCTGCAAATGCGGCGCCCCCACCGCCTTCGCCGCCCCTCCGCCGTCGTGCTCGCCGCCCCCAAACTACCGCCCCATCCGAGCCCCCGCCATCAACCTCCCCCCAAACAACAACTCCCAACAAGCCATCATCCTCGCCCCGGTCCCACAATCCAAGCCGGTCCCACCAATCTCCCCTCCCTTCCGCTTCCAAACCCCCTCCAAGAAAATCCAGTCCCCCGACGACATCCGCCGCTTCCACGACTCCGATTCCGGCAAGCACTTCCTCGGCTTCGTCGTCGCCCTCTCGGAATCCACCCGCGGCAAGAAAATCTCCGATCCCTGCCACGTGTCCCCCGTCACCGCCGCCATCGTCTCCGTCCTCGAGACCCTCCACAAATGGGTCGACGAAATCCTGCCGACTCAGCAAGCCGCCCGATACGGCAACGTTTCGTACCGCGTCTGGCACGACCGCTTGGTCGAAAATGGCCCTGACCTAATGCTCAAATTCCTCCCTCCGCATCTCGAAGCTTCCACCGTCGAGATCGTTCCCTATTTCACCGACAGCTTCGGAAACCCTAGCCGGATCGACTACGGCACCGGCCACGAGACCAATTTCGCGGCGTGGCTTTACTGCCTGGCGAGAATGGAGGTCATTAAGGAAGAGGACTACCCTGCCGTGGTGGCCAGAGTGTTCGTCAAGTACTTGGAGCTGATGAGGAAGCTGCAGCTGGTGTACTGCTTAGAGCCGGCGGGGTCTCACGGCGTTTGGGGCCTCGACGACTACCATTTCCTGCCGTTTATTTTCGGCTCGTCGCAGTTGATTGATCACAAGTATATGAAGCCGAAGTCGATTCACAATGATGATATATTGGAGAACTTTTCGAAAGAGTACATGTATCTTTCGGGGATTGCTTTCGTGAAGAAGGTGAAGAAGGGGCCGTTTTCGGAGCACTCGCCTTTGTTGGATGATATTAGTGGAGTGCCGAATTGGAAGAAAGTTAATAGTGGGATGCTGAAGATGTATAAGGTTGAGGTGTTGGAGAAGGTACCAATTATGCAGCATTTCCTATTTGGCTGGCTCATCAACTGGTATGCTCCTTTTACTTGTCTAGATAGCTCTATCTAAACAATTAGCATAGATTGTAACACAGTGACAAATTTGTACTTTTTAAGTTATTAAGCAATGAAAGGCAGGAGTAGTTTCATTTTTTCATATTTTAGTTCTGAGACTAAGTGTTTTTCTGATCCTCTGGTTGTAGTCTATGGTAGAGTAAACTTTAGGGTTCATGTACTGCTTTAGCTATGTGAAACTAGTTTCTAATGAGCCACACTTAAAGCTGGACCAAGCTGGATGAACTGACACAACATATTAATTAAGTGCTTGGTTGTTTTCAGAAGGTGGATTAATAATTTGTTCTGGGTGTGGCCGGATTGCGGATAAAATTTCAAATCTTCTACTTATTAGAGACTGTTTCGAGTATTGGTTTATATTTCTTTGGAAGAATCAGGCCACTGCCTATTAGCGATTAATAGGTGTTGTAGTTAGGATAAGAGGATTGCCTCCATCTTTTTATCCTTGATGTCCCCCTTCCCCGTATGACTTCATGTGAAGATGCAACCATATTGCTTCTCCTCTCAACATACCTGATACAGTAATTTGAGAGCCAGGCTTTAAGATGATCACATAGCCTATATCTATCATCCATGGTTATAATCGAGCGATGATTTTCAGATTCTCTTTGTTGTACATTTGAGTAGTGCACTAGCATCAAAGTGTGCCTGGAGTTGCAGGGACAGGTTTTCTAAGTTCTCAAAATTGGTATCCTGTCCTCTGTTATTCTGACAAATATAGTTAAAGCCTAAAATACAACAAACTTCTCAGTCATCTTTGTGAAATCCAGAACTTAGTTGTTGTTATCAGTCATCTTTGTGACATCCAGAACTTAGTTGTTGAGCTTACCTGTAAAAGAGTATGTGATGACTATTGTGACCTATAAACATAGGATAACAGTGTAAAGAATAGTGTCGCATTAGATTAGATTACTTATGGCAAGTACTTGTGCAATAGTAGTATGGTTTTTTAAAAATAGTTTCAGAATCGATTAATATTGAACAGACTATAGAAGCTTTATTTCTCATATCGCATGTGTCAATCATGATTTGACATATGAATTTCAAATGTGGAATTGTACATTTGAAGTGTTAACTATTGCTGGATGGATAAGTGTGTTTTCATATTGTTTGTTAACTGATTTTTTTTCCTCCATTGTTTGTTTTTGCCAGGGAGTAGGTCACATGAGATTTATTGCGGAATCTTTTGTGGGAGCAAGTTGTTGATTTTCTGTCGGGTTATAGTTAGTAGAAGTTTAGAAAGTTACTAGATTGAAATTTGAAATATACTTCTGCTCTTTTGTAAATACTGCTCTGGTAACTGAATATGTGGGTCTTGGTGTTATGTGAGTGCATTTTCTATTGATATAAAAAATTTCCCTCTGAATGGAAGGGTGATGTGTTTCTGAAATGGAGAATGGAAATTTGCTCTCAGAAAAGGAGTATATGTCCATGATAATGGATAACTATTCGTGTTGAGCTTGGATTCTTTTCCTCCTTAACAAGTAGGAGGATATTGATTTCATTGACTCAGTAACCATTAGCATGAGCTAGAATTTACCATGTAGGTTTTTTTTTTAAAGGGGTTTGGAACCAGCCTAGCTAGGAGGCTCAGCTTCACGCTCGGCTCTATTTATTATATTATAATTATAATTTTACATCGGGGGGACATAACACCTTAATCCTGAGCTACAGAGAAATAATTACAATAATCTTCGTAGAGAACATCCTGAATAATAGCAGGAGTCTCATCTATTCAAACATTATCCAAACATTATCAAAGTAAAACAAACTAGCAAGGTGAGCTACATGGTTTTTTTTAAAATAGTTTCAGAATCTATCAAGTATATGTAACTCATTACAGATCTATCAAGTATATGTAACTCATTACAGATCTGTTTTGAGCTCGCTATAGCAGAGAACTTATAGTACAAAATCATTAGCTAGCCTCTCATTAACCAATCAAGCAATTATGGTATCAATAGAACGCCACTTCCTAAAAACAAATAGGAGCAACTCCTTATTCATAAACTTCTTGAGGTGTGCCAATCATTCAGGATAGTTACCAACTCCAATAGAACCCATGATCTGAACGATAGGCACTTGAAGACCATATACGACCTAAAAGCCCAAGAAGGTCAAATTCTTAGGCCAGGCCATCATAATCCACTAAGTAATAAATGAGGGTGGCAAGACACCCTCCCTAAAAGCCTATGGATTAGGCCTAGATAGCTCATATATGAGTCAAGGCCTAAAAACCCAAAACCACACTCAAGCAACCTTAGCAGAAGCACAAGCCATCATTTACCACGCTGCGGCCGCCAAGCTTTCCGGCAATTGGCCCTTCTAGCACGACATCATGTCGTCAACTCCTGGTCAAAACCAACCTAGGTCTGCACACTGGTGATTAGAGATACTAACCGTCCACCTCCAAAACTCAATCCGAGCAAAAGCAGCAAGCAAAAGATCCAAAGCGGATTACGCACACCTCGACCTCCATTTACAGTCTAGACCTGACGCCGATCTACTTACGCACGTCTAAACCTTGATGTCTCCGTGCACTGTAGACCGGCGATCAAACCAAGCTGGAAATGTTCCGACCTTCTTCACCACCACGCAACACTGAACCTCAGTGCCTAGTGTTCCCATGACCCTTGATGAAGTCTCGTTGGTGCCAGAAAACAAATGATAATTGGAAAAAATTTCTGCCGCCGCGCTTTGCTAAAAACTCTAAGGCTCTGCTTTATAGAGGACTTTTTACTTGTTTTTTACTTTGGTCTAATAGGCAATTTTTTTTTTAAGTAAATGTATCTTTAATTAAACGCATGCCAAGATGATCATTACATATCCTTCTGCTGCCTTCAACTAGGCAGATGAAGAAGTTGTAGTAAGAAAACTACCATGATACATAGAGATAGACCATCTATATTCGAACTAATCGCTCACTTGTTAAAACAAGTCTATAACTATAAAAAAAACTAAGACATAGTATATAGGCATAGCATTACAAGAGAAACTACATTTTGTATTGTCCAATCAAGCTAGGGCTAGATGATTTGGTTGTGTAAGGTAGCCGTAAAAGTTTTTCCTCAACAACTTTCCTCGGTTTAGGGGGATTCTTTTTCCAAACCCATGAAGAAGTTTGGCCCAACATGAAGTGGGCCCAGAGCAGCCTAAAGCTTTGACAACCCAATTTGATCTGGGCACCCACTTTAGGGCACCCAGTTGCAACAGTTGGCCGCTGGCCACCATAGACATTGTTTGCATCCCACATAGCCACCAAGTTGTACTTTTTCTGCCTTCTTAGAATCTCACTACCAACCTAAGCATCGCAGCCTAGATCCTAAGCAGGCAAACCTACATTTCGAGCAACCCAAACTAGAGCTGGTATAACCCCCAGACGCAGCAGCGCAAGACTGCTACCATCCTCGGCCACCTCAGTGACTGCGATGCCAACTGTAACAAGGCCGCCTACCAAAACAGAATCTAGTTGCCACTCAGCAACACTATCAGCATCGTAGTTTTATCATTTAAAATGCACCAATTCGCAGGCAATTTCTCTAGCACTTTTGCCATCGAAGTTACCCAAAACTTGGCTTCGATTTGAGTCCAAATACAGCCCAACTACCAAATTGATCTAGGCACCCAAACACAACTTTGGACCAACAACAATTCCAGCGGTTCCTGCAACTCTAGCTGGGCAACATGCCATGGTGCAACAAGCCTCCTCTTAAAATCGGGTTCGGGGCACCCAAACTACCTCCCTTGTCCAAGGATCTGGAAAACAGGTTGCCATAAATATTCAGGCAAGCATCATGCCCATTAACGAGAAAGACATAAGGTGGGAGGAAGAGTATCGAACCTAAAAGCTTTGGACTTGAAAGCCGGTCAGAACCGTCGTGTGTGTTGGTGAAATTACAATAAAATTATAATTTCTATATGAGAAACTCGTTGACAATAGACTGAGACGCGGATATCTCGCTCTCTTTAAGGAGATTCAAGCCCTCTTTCGGAACAATGCCGATGCACCAGAAATCTATTGACTTGTCACCTCCAGAATACAACAGCCCAACAACAAGTTGTACGGCTCACACCAATTTGTACTCACACCAATCTGTACCAATTGGAGGAACCCAAAACTCTACCAAAAGACACATTTCTTTGGCCAAAAAACACACAAGACACTTTGGGAGATTTTGAAAAGAAAGTTGATGGGTGAATATAATAGAGTGAAAGTTTTTTTTTTTTTTTTAAGCATGCAACAAATGGTGCTATTTATAGGCTCTTATGACACTCCCTACAATTAATAGGGTAGTAACCAAAAACCATAGGTTACAAGAATTAAAATCCAAAATAAATCAAAATAAAACACCATGAGTTACAAATAAAATTCAAAATAAATTTTGAATTTAAACACACAAATAAATTCAAAATTTAAACAAAAAATAAATTCACCCAAATTTAATTTCAACAATAAATAAAATATTAAAATATTACAACAGTGTGTATCGCCTACTCAAGGATATGGTGTTAGGATTAGGACAAGAACAAACACTGCTGGGGAGAATAGGGTTTTCATGTTAGTAACTGATTTTCTAATAAGGCATTTCTTGCATTGCCAATAAACAGCAATATAGATAATTGTCTTGGCACCAAAACGAGGGTTTCATTTCATCTTTCTTACGATAATAAATCTTTTTATTTTTGGTTTAATAAATTAACAAATCCATCCATAGTTAATAAAATACGGGGCGGCGTATATAATACAGGAAAAAATATTTGGGCAATTTCGTTTAATAATTTGTTGAAAAATTCAATAAAGTATTTTAATAAATTAAGTTTTAAATTTTATAATATTCAATTATATTCATTTTTGGTCAATAATGTGTAAAATTCGAAGAATAAATATAGAAAATTGTGTATGATATTTTTGAATATAGAAAATTTAACAAATTTCCACCAAAAATATGTCAATATGTAAATTTTTTTATTTTTTTATTTTTTGAATAGGATTTGATATTATTAGAAATCAAAACCATAAAAAATAGGTCAGAGTCTAACATGTACTTACATAAGAATCCGTTGAAACTGGATAGAACCTATCTAAGCCAATACTAAACTCATTAATGTCTAAAGGGACGCTTGTTGGAAAGCAAGCCTAAAACGAGTAAGAACAACCTCGTTATTCTATGAAAAAATCATTCATCTCGTCTAATTTGTCAGCACACCATTGTGGTACAAATAATAACTAGAAACATCTTAGAACAACTCAGCTCTAAAGGCTTCTAACCAGATGTCAATATGTAAATTATTCGTGTATTAACAAAAATATTCTATCATTTTTACAAGAAAATTAAAAACAAATCCATTAACATAGACCCGCGGCAGCACCATGCTATTTTAATAAACTCTGAGCCTCCCGAGAACATGTTAAGCACGCGAAGAGAGACTTGGAGCTCGCTCACTCTCTTCAATTTAGAGCGAAAAGCACAGCCTGAAGCTTTTCAACCACTAATTTCAAGTCTTTCCAGCCGAAAACTCTCTTCCACAGGTAATACTAATCACCTCTTTACTTTGAATAGTTGGGTTCTGATTGCATGTGGGTTTTTTTGCTCTCTAAGTTGACGCGTTGTACTGAGAGAAATGTGTTTGATGAGATGAACCTCTGAAAATATACCTTGAACAACATTGGTAGTATAGCGGAAGAAAACTATTTGGATAGGTTAAACTGATATGAAACAAAGAGGAAACTATTGGAAGTGATTTTTGAACTTGTACACAGATCGGTTATGGATGTTTGTTGAACTGCAACAAGGAGGATTCTTTATTTAGCTTATATAGCAACTGTTATATATGATTTTGGTGGAATAAAATATTTAATCGCACTGAGGCTGTCAGGTATATTAGCTTCTCGTTTGGAGGATTAATCAGCATTGTTTTCTTCATAAGGGGAAAATTTTAGCTTACAGTTTCAGCCCATTCTGATTTCAAATCCTGGTTCTGCCGCTTGGTTTTATGGATTATGCTTGTACATAGCTGGTCTTGTTTTGTACTCTTTCCCTTCTGCTTGATGGCCAGTGTAAGCATTGATTTTCCAATTTTTGTTTCTTAGTATCTTAAGGCAGCTAGATGGAAATGGCAAGTGATTTTCGGCATTGGGATGAATTAATACCTGAGGCATTGAGTCTGATATTCAACAGCCTTTCTTTTAAGGAGAAGCTAACAGTGATTCCAATGGTTTGCAAACCATGGAGCAAGGCAGTTATGGGGTCTGACTGCTGGCAAGAGATAGACATTGAGGAATGGAGTGATAAACACCAGCCGCAACACCTTGATCGCATGATTCAAATGCTGGTTGCAAGAAGTTGTGGATCAATGAGAAAGCTGTGTGTTTCCGAACTCCAAAACGACATGATTTTCTCCTTCATTGCTGAACAGTAAGCAGAAAGCAGTTGTATTACATATTTCAACTTCAAAATATTTTTTGCAAACCAGTTTGCCTCTTGTGAATGCTTAATGGGTTAATATTAGTGGTATATGCGTGATGGACCTCTGGCTTAGTCATGATGCTATTTTTATGTATACTTTGCAAATCACCATTTCATGCCATGTGTTGATCAAGTGTTTATAGTTATATAAGAGTGGTTTTAATAATCATCTTATGTGAGTCCTTTTTTCTTTGTTTTGCAAGTGCTAATAACCTCCAGACCTTGAGACTGCGAAGAAGTGAAATGAGTGATTCAGTCGTAGAACAGACAATTGGAAGGTTTTCTAACATCACCTTCTTGGATCTTAGCTATTGTGGTAAAATTGGTAGTTGTGCTCTAAAGGCCGTTGGAATGAACTGTAAATTGCTCACGGGACTGTGCCGGGACATATATCTATCGTACTCTGCAGGCATCCATATGAATGATGAGGCTTATGCCATTGCCACCACAATGCCTAGACTTAAGCACCTTGAGATGGCATACCAGATCATCAACACAAAAGGGGCTCTTCAAATACTTGAGAGCTGCCCTGAGCTAGAATTTTTGGATTTGACAGGGTGTCGGGATGTTCAGCTTGATGGCAAGTTCTTAAGGGAGAAGTTCCCAAAATTGAAGGTTCTACTGCCTACTGTGGACGACTGTTATGATGAGGACTCAGATGCTTCATCTGAATGTTGTTGAGGGATAACAAGAGTGCCCGCTCGGTTAAATAAAATATGGACTGTGAAGATGCCAGCTACAGAGATACTGTTTTATTCGCTGAATATGAGGATCCGTCCTAGGAATATCTGTCCGATGAGTGTTTGTCTGACAGATAACTAATCTGTTCAAATTCTTCTTGAGTAGCAAGTCCTTAGTAGAACTTGATGATTGGCCCCTCATTCACTGGCCAACGCTCAATCTATTTAGCCTTTCTATAACATTTGCATCACCCTTTTTTCTTTTTAGTCCATGTGAATCTTTGCATTTTTTTTTTTTTTTGATTGCCATATGAATCTTTGCACTTGATATTTAATATCAGGTATTCTTCTGTGTGCTAAGAAGTTCTATAAATTTCTTTAGTTCTTGGCCGTTCCAGTGATCTCTAAATCACAGAACATCACACTTTCATGTATAAGCTGAGGGGAGGACATTACCTTATTCTATGTCTTCTGCAAACTTTAGCAAGTAAATTATTGTCCACGAAGTCACAAACCCTTTCTGCTTTTACATTTAAAACACTACTTATTATTCTTCATCCTGATCTTGACTCAACAGCTTAAGGCAATAATTAAAAAGTGAGTGAATAGTGTTAACGAAGGAATGCCCCACCAGTCCAATGAGTGGACTTGGTCTCAAAGTTTTCACTTCAATCGCTATCAAATTAGTACATCAAACTTTCCTTGCATCCACGGCAAAAAAAATTTATGTCTATTGTTTCCGACAACAAAATTGAAGGCAGCTTTTCTCAATCATTTCAAACAAATCCATCAAAATGTAAGCTAACAAAAACAAAAATCACACAATAATTGATAGTTTACATGGTCTTAATTTAGTTGCTAGAAGCCCAAATGAGGTTACATGTTGAGATCTAAATCTTTAAGATGAACAGAAATGTCCTGCATTATTATAAAGACATCACACCCCGCCCCTACTGGACTAAACTAACAGGACCCTGTATGCATTATTATTTTATGACCTCATGATTTTGTCTGGGAATGGGAATGGAGATCCTATTATTCCCCACGCGCATGTTGCGCCAAAAAGAATAGGAATAAAAAGGTACGCACCCCACTCGACCTTTTTGGTCTTTTCACTTGCAAACCATCTTAGTATTATTCATCTCTACGTGGAAAAGGTTGGGTTCTCTGTCTGTGCCCTTCAGAATTTTTCAGATGAGTCTCTATCAAACTGGTGCAAACACTTGTGGCTGGTTAGTCTACAGGTAAGTCGCGACCTTTTCGTAGATTCATACCTTTCACTGCAACCAACCACCACCAAATTGTTTTTTTTATCCTTTCACGTTGCGTGGATTCACTGTTCAACTCCAGTGGGTTAAGGCATGGGTTAAATAGTTAATTATTCTTGCCGATGGAAAGTCAAAAAGCAAAACGTAATTTTCAAGGCAGAAAATTGTCATCACTGTAAAAGTAAGCATTATGGATTTTTTCTTTTCAGACAAAAAAAGACAATTGTGAAATTAGAAATGTATTAAGAATTTATGATATCGATACAATAAGTGATGTATAACATTTTGGTACTAAATATTTATGCACGTGAGACTGTAATATGATCCACATATAAAGATGATCACTATGAACTCTATTTATTATTTACGTAATCGTAATATCTTGCATGTGTAAGTACTTATTTTGTCGTTTACAATAACTCAAAATGATTAATTTTATCCGTTGTCAGCTAGCTTAAAGGTAACCAACAAGCGTATATTCTTAAAACTCAACTTTTTAAGTTACGGCTTAAAACAAATGAATAATGTCATGAGTAATTGCCAACTATTAATGCATGTGAGATCCACAATATGATTCACATGCATAGATGCGTACAATCTTTGAACTGTTAGTTACGACTGCATTAACTCATAATCTATAGCAATGAAAAAATTTATGGATCATACATGAATAATTATCAAATTGTTGTCTATTGATGCATGTAAGATCAATATACATAGAACATTAACAAGATATACTTATATTTTATTTGATTATGTAATTATAAAGACCGAAAGTAGTCAATTTTAGTAGTTGTTAGCCTGAGGTAACCGTCAAACATATATTCATGAAACTCAGC
>LYNE01000362.1:71055-84729 GCA_001662545.1 Rosa x damascena | reverse complement strand
AAGTCTTATCAATGTCATATGTTTCAGTTTCAAATAAATATTTGTCTAACCCCTTATATGTGTTGGTCTGCATTCTTTGATGGACCATCTAAATTTATATGCCCTTGGAAAATTTACTGATTTAGAGATTATTTTGTATAAGATAGACTACTTTGCTCAATCATCATGCTCTTTTATATTAATCAATCAAGTTTTTATATTTTCCTGATGTGACTCCTGTTTTCTTGGTTTTGCAAGTTCTAATTCCCTTCAGACCTTGAGTCTGCCAAGAAGTGAAATAAGTGATTCGATAGTGGAACAAACAATTGGAAGCCTTTCTCACATCACTTTCTTGGATCTTAGCTGCTGTGGGAAGATTGGTTTTCGTGCTCTGGAAGTCATAGGAAAGAACTGTAAATTGCTTGTGAAGTTGTTCAGGAACATGCATCCATTAGATATAGTTGGCATGCCTATTGTGGATGATGAGGCTAATGCCATTGCTGCCACAATGCCTAGACTGAAGCACCTTGAGATGGCGTACCATGTCATTAGCACGGAGAGTGCACTTCAGATACTCAAGAGCTGCACCGAGCTTGAGTTGTTGGATTTGAGAGGGTGTTGGGGTGTTAAGCTTGATGATGAAAAGTACTTAGAGAAGAAGTTTCCGAAAGTGAAGGTTTTAGGGCCTCTTGTTCAGGATCGCTATGAGGAAAATGAGTGGGATGACAACTCGTTTTACTCGGATGCTTCTTCCGAGTATCTAGCCTGGGAATTTGTGGATGATGACGATGATTTTGATGATGATGGGAGTTATGAGGACATGTGGGATGGTGATGGAAGACTTGAGCAGCTTGAGTTGAGGTTCTATCAAGGAAATGAACATGAGACTGAAGGAGGGTTTGGTTGGCCTCCATCTCCCTAAATTAGTACTCCTAAATTAGAGTTGTCTTTCTCATTTATCAAACTGTTTGCTTCTCTCTTTTTTCTTTAAGCACTTTGCCAGATGCTTCTGCTGTGGAACATAATGTGTTTTATGGATAATATGTAATCTTTCAGTTGAAAAGGAAAAGCATGGTTTGTTATGAGTAATGACTTTGTATTTCCCAATAATATGGCTGTTTATAGAAGTATCTGAACTTGCAAACACGGTATGCTTACCTTGTTAAGTTGGTAAAAAAATAAAAGAGTAGAAAAAGTGAGTGGGTTTTTTTTTCCCTCAAAATCTCCGTTGTGTTCGATGGAGTTTACTCGTTCCCTTCTAAGTTTTATATGGAGTTGAGATATAGAGCACAAGGTTCTTATTAGAGTTGCTGTAGTTGTGGTAAACTGATAATATAGCAATATGACTAACTGTGGAAAACATGTACTGTCAATGTGTAAAATTACATGCATCAGTGTCTATATTAAAAACCATATCAATGGTTACGATTCTGGGGGTCACATCATAGGCATCTAATGCCACCTACTTTGAAAGTTTGGCATAAGCTACTACTTATTACTTTTTTAGCTACGAGCCTCATTTTCAAATTGCAGAAGCTTGTGGTGTAAATTTTTGGCTTTATCTTCTCTACAATCCCTCTCATTGAAGTCCTTTTGTTGTGGCTTGTGTACTGAAATTATTGGCAGTCTGGAAGCTGCATATGCCTAAACAAATTATTTTACTTCACCTTTTTCCTTTCTTTATAGGGAGAATTCCACAAATGGTCACTCAACTATGACTTATTCGATACTTTGATAACTGAAGTTTCAAATATATCACTTTGGTCACTTAACTATTACAATGCTAATCACTTAAGTCACCCAAAGAGTATTTTTTATAATTTTTTTTAATGAAAAAAATTAACAAAGTGACTTAAGTGATTGACAGTGTAATAGTTGAGTGACCAAAGTGATATATTTGAAATTTCAGTGACCAAAGTGTCGAATGAGTCATAGTTGAGTGACCATTTGTGAAATTTTCCATTCTTTATATGGGAAAGAGAATCCTAAGACGAAATCACGGAAACAATCTCTTCTCATTCGATTCAATGAAAATGTTAAGATATAGTTGATCCATGAGAATATTTTACTTTACTTTTCAATTAGATAATTTAAGGAAATCTAAAGAGATGACAATATGAGTATGACACGCGAAATATTGTTTTAGTGGAGCCGTCAGAGATGGTCTGATCCTCCATTCATGTCTAGCCTCACGTTCGATATTAAGATATTGAGGGTATTTTTTTTTATTTTAAGAAATTGAGGGGTATTGTCAGTACTTAAATTAAAATATAGTCATTTGATATATAAACTTATAGTTAATTGTCTACGTGACAAAGTGTGATTAAATGATCAGATTACTACTTGTAGTTAATTGTCTGCGTGACAGAATGTGATTAAACGATCAGATTATTCTAATGATATGAGGATTTCATTCATTAAAGATTTTTTTTATTATTATTTTAGATATGCTTGTTTCTTTATCCTACATATCAATACCTTTGGATTATAGCTACTTATCTACACTCTCACATGAGTGCATGTGAATGTGATGCAAGTCTTAGATCTTCCTCATATGAAGATTTGTTGAGACGTGTGTTGGACCATTTCTCATTCATCTTAATTCTCACCGGCCACCTATGTGTGGTCTTACTATGCATGACAGATTCCTAACCTTTCTTCTCGATTCTAAATGCATGAAAATGAAGATTGAAGCATAATATATGGTTTAAGAAAAAAAATAAAAGCATAATATATGGGCTTATGGGCTTTAGTTTGTGTATTTGGGCCTCTTCTCTCCTACTGGGCTGGCAGAAACTTTCCAGGTCCACTATCATCACTCCACGCAATATGCTTTTTCCATTTGATCAGAATATCCTATGATCTTATTTTCAAAAGAAGAAAGAAAAAAAATCCTATGATCTTAGGGAATCGAATGCACTCATTTTGTGTGTACAACGTCTACCCTGTGTTTTTGCCTAATTCTCCCGTATATTTGATGATATTGCGTGTAACAGCGTCGCAACATGTCATTTTTTTAACTCTATTGATTCTCAGACACATGACCTCTCGAATTAAAAATCTCAATTTTACCACCCCATCAAATACACACACCTCTATACTCCGACCATTCTCTAAATTCTCAAAGTTTGTAAATACGTTACACAATATAAATTTTAATGGACTAAAACGTTACACATTTTAAGTCTCACATGACTTATGAGTCATCATAGTCTACTTTACGTTTTTCTTCTCGACAATATTAAAGTCGTGGGGTTCTTTTTGAAGATTTCCAAAGTTGGACCAACCACCGATGTAAGTTACGTTTGATTGACCTCATTTATTCACCAACCTTCAGTTTGTCAGACACAGACCTCGAGAACTGGAGGGAATATGCCATGTCATGCTGCCTAGTAGCAGGACACGTGTAAGAAAATCGAGGGGCTTGCTGCTTTTGTAATTGGGGTTAGGAGGAGGGGAGGGTGGTGCACGAAGTGGAACAAGGTTGGTGGGTGACTTGGGCATGATCTCACCCCCCCTCTCTAATTTCCTTTTGCTTGGCTCGGAAGCTCGGCTGCCTCTCACAAAATCCACTTATTCATTTGTGGTTTCTTTGGAAATGAAAAATTATAACCGTCGTTTGTCAAAAAAAAACAGAGAGAAGGAAATTGTAACGGTCAGAGTATTGCTGTGAGAGCATTGTGATTTCAATTTGTGTCACATAATTATATTGTTGTGGCTGTCACATTTATATCATCCTCAACTTCAAAGTCTTTAATATTATTCGATTTGATTATATGGTGTAACAGTCAAAAATTTATATGACAGATGCGACATCCGTTATATAAAATTGATAAAAATTCCTACTACTATAAATATATGTCGGAGTTTGGTGTCAAATACTTCACCAGATTTTGAATTGTCATAAATAAGGGGCTAAGATTAATTTATATAAAAAAATATGCAAAAATGTAAGTATGGTAAACTATCAAAATCAAATAAAATAAAATTAGAAGAAAAAAAAGTATTTGACAAACACAATTTCAAACAAAAAATTATTATGAGCAGCTCAATTCCTAATTTTTATTCTTTTTAGGTTTGAAATTTGAGACAAAAAGATCAATTACTTGTTTTATTTTTCCGAACAAAGTGCGGATCAAAGGCTAGTATTAAGAATCGAAACTATCTTTATTATTCTGCCACACTATTCATGAGAGGATTATGATTGTAAACATGCACTAAGACAGAAGAAATATGCAGTGATTGCAGTCATATAATCAAAATTTGTAAAAAAAAAAAAAACAACTAATTAGACACAGAAAAGAAATGAAAAAATGTAACTAATTCGGCACATCGCCACTTCAGCGTAGCGTAGCCCAGACGCACCCTCAAATTAGTATATCAAACTTTCTTTGCATCCACAGCAAAAAAAAATTATGTCTTCGTTTACAACAACAAAATCGAAGGCAACTTCTTAATCATTTCAAACAAATCCATCAAAATATAACCTAACAAAAACAAAAATCACACAATAATTGATAGTTTACATGGCCTTAATTTAGTTGCTAGAAGCCCAAATGAGGTTACATGTTGAGATCTAAATCTTTAAGCTGAACAGAAATGTCCCTCATTATTATAAAGACCTCACACACTCCCCCTACTGGACTAAACAAACAGGACTGTCTTTGCATTATTATTTTAGGGAGAGGATTCTATGCACTGACGAGCGTGGATAACAATCGCCTTTAAAATAATACCCAACTTTCAATGGAAGCCATTCAGCTCATTTTGTGGTACACGTGGTACTAATGTCTGTTTGTTGACCGTCAAGACAATTGAAACCTCAAAAAAGGTTAGTCAACACGATAAAAACACATGAGATGGATCAAAACAATGGTAAAATCTATGACACGTTTACTTACTTGAAATGGAAAATAATCATGAATCGGAGACAAGTGGAATGAGAGAAGAAAGGAATTGGTATTGATTCCGGATGAATGATTCCTAAACCCATCTCCCCCCTTCGTAATCGAATTCCTGAGTATTCAGGAATCGATTCCTAATAAGAAGGTGGGACCTACATCCATTCCGATTCCTTCATGTGTTAGTAAACGCAGAAATTCTTTTACTCGGAATCATTCCGATTGCTTTATGTGTTAGTAAACGCAGGAATATTTTTACCCCGTAATCATTCCATTTCATTCCAAGTAAGTAAACATGCCCCTAGATTCGTCAGCTTGCAATCAAGAAAGGAGGGTTTATCTTGTAACTATGTGAATAATATTCCTGGGCATGAAAACAATTAATCATCTGGTCCTTAAGGGGTAGATGTGAAATCCGGCGGCGAGCGGTCCTGTCGGTCTCAGCATCGAAGGTGAACTAATGGGGCGAATCAAAACCGGGCTAGGTTTGGGTCCGATGATATGGTACTGAACCCCAATAGAGTAGAGAGAAGGCAAAGAAAATGGAAATAAAGAAAAAATAAATTAAAGCAAGATTTTAATTCATGTTGCTGCAGGGATTACAAGGTTCCTAATACACCCACTTAGATAGAGATACGATCTTGACATCTGGCAACCATCTAACTCATTAACTAAACCCTAGCTAACCAGAACAAAACACGTGCAAGTCTTGTGCACATAAAAGTGAAATCAACCTAACAAATAGAACGGTGCGTTTAGCACAACAACATCACAATAAGGTAGACCAGATTAGATTCATAACATTGCACCCTGCTGCACTTGAAACTTGAGGACAAGTTTCAGAATCAAAATTCAGAAACCTGAGAAGGATTTCATCAGCAAATTCCCATGTTGCTTCTTCTGGAGTAGTGCCAAACCATTGCACAAGCCACTAGGTTGCAGCAGCACCATGTCTTTTTACCATTCTTCTCTGAAGTACAGCAGATGGTGTCCACTTGGGATTGACTGGATCAATGATGGGTGGAAGTTGGGATGCCACAGAAACATTGTCTCCAATTTTCTTCTTAAGTAGGGACACATGGGACATATTGTGGATTTTGGCATTGGCAGGAAGTTTGAGCATATATGCCACTGAGCCTATTCTTTCTGTCACAGCAAAGGGACCATAATACTTGGCATATAATTTGTGAAACGCACGTTGATGCAGAGTTTGTTGCTTGTATGGTTGCAGCTTGAGGTATACCATGTCTCCCACTACAAAAGTTCTTTCAGAATGCTTTCTATCATGGAACCCTTTCATTCTAGCTTGAGCCTTCACCAAATTTCTTTTAAGTGAAGATAGTAGCTCATCCCTATTTCTTAATTGTTGATCAACTTGAGCAAGAGTGGTGGAGCCTGGTAAGTATGGCAAAGTAGGAGGAGGAGCATATCCATAAAGAGCCTCAAAGGGAGACATCATAATAGCAGAGTGGTATTCCGTGTTATACCCCATTCAGCCCATGGTAGTGCTTGTACCCAGTTTTGGGGTTTTCCCCCCACCACACATCTCAGGTACTGTTCTAGAGTTCTGTTCAAGTTTTCAATTTGGCCATCAGACTGAGGGTGGTAAGCAGAAGACCTGCTGAGTTTGGTCCCTTGTAACTTAAAAAAAAGCTTCCCAAAAAATACTTAAAAACACAGGATCCCTATTAGAAATGATGTTGTCTGGCATTCCATGAAGCTTATAAAAATTGTGCACAAACACTTGAACTAGAGTCGAGGCAGTGTAGGGATGGGACAAGGGAATGAAATAAGCATATTTAGTTAGCTTATCCACAATCACCCATATTGTTGTTTTACCTTCAGACTTGGGTAGAGCATCAATAAAATCCATGGAGATGTCACTCCAAGCCTTATCAGGGATTGCCAACGGTTGTAACAAGCCTGGGGGTCTGATAGTTTCATAATGATTTCTCTGGCAAACTTCACATTCAACCACAAATGCTTTGATATCCTTTTGCATACCAGACCAAGCAAAATTTCTATTGATTCTCTTGTAGGTTCTAGATATGCCAGCATGGCCTCCAGTTAATCCTTCATGGAACTCAGCGATGATCTTCTTTCTCCAGCCATCAACCTGAGGAACAAAAATTTTGTTTTTGTAAAATAACTGGGAATTGATGATGGAGAAGTGTTTCTTACCATCTGAGTCCTGCTGTAGGGTTTGCATGATGCTTTGTGCCTCTGCATCTTTCATGCAGGCCTGTTGCACCTCAGACACATATGTATGGAGAGGTTGAGATACCCCAGTGAGTGTAAAAATAGAAGGAGTTCTAGAGAGTGCATCAGGGGCAGCATTGCTTTTACCTGCCTTGTAATGTATAGTGTAATCATACCCCAGCAACTTCAGTAACCACTTTTGCTGAGCAGGGGTGGTCACCTTTTATGTCCAGAAATATTCAATAGTCCTGTGATCTGAAAATTTTTAAAATGGCTGCCTAGAAGATATGGCCTCCAATGTTGGACTGCAGGCACCACAGCCAGCATCTCCTTATCGTAAACTGACATGGCTAGATGCCTTTGTGCCAAAGCCTTGCTCATGAATACAATAGGGTGTCCCTCCTGTGATAGTACTGCCCCAATGCCCAAATCAGACGCATCACACTCTATCACAAACTCCTGTGAAAAATCTGGAACAGCTAAGACATGTGTAGTGGTTAGAGCCTTCTTTAGCTCCTCAAAAGCAGTTATAGCTTGAGCATTCCATTGAAAGGCCTCTTTTTTTAACATGTCAGTTAAAGGTTTGGCAATGATTCCAAAGCCTCTAACATATTTCCTATAATACCCTGCTAATCCAAGAAATTCTCTAAGCTCCTTAAGTGTTTCAGGTTTGGGCCATTTGCTGATACTCTCAATCTTGGTGGGATCAACTGCCATTCCTTCTGCACTTATAATGTGACCCAAGTATTCAACTTGGGGTACCCAAACTTACACTTGCTCTCTTTGATTTTCAGAGAATGCTGTTGCAGCCTTTGGAAAACCTTCTCCAAGTGATGCAAGTGTTCAGACATGGATGAGTTGTAAATCAAGATGTCATCAAAAACGACTAATGCAAATTTTCTCAGGAAATCTCTCAATATGTCATTCATCACTTACTGAAATGTAGAGGTGCATTAGTGAGGCCAAAAGGCATCACAAGGAACTCATAGTGGCCTGAGTGTGTCTTGAAGGCTGTTTTCCTAATGTCTTCCTCACTCATTCTTATTTGGTGGTAACCCGATCTTAGGTCTAACTTGGTGAAAATCACTGATCCTTTGACCTCATCTAAAAGTTCATCCACCACTGGGATGGGGTACTTATCCTTCACAGTGGACGCATTCAAGGCTCTATAATCCACACAAAGCCTCCAAGTCCCATCCTTTTTCTTGACTAACAGCACAAGGGATGAAAATGGGCTCACACTAGGTCTGATCATCCCATTGTCTAGTAACTCTTGAATGATCTTCTTAATTTCACCCTTCTGGAAATAGGGGGTACCTATAGGGCCTCACATTCATTGGAGCAGTATGGGGCACCAACTTTATCTTGTGGTCATGCTTCCTACTAGGTGGGAGTTGTGTTGGAGCTTCAAAGATCTCAGAGTACTTAGATACCAATGCTTGGATTTCCAGAGGAGTATTGCCACTTCAGGTTTAAAAGTACTACTGCTATATAGTTGCACCAATAATGCTTCCCTTTCTTTCCTCAATAGTCTTGTCATTACCTTACACCCCACCACAGTAGCTTGAGTTTCAGTCTCACCTTGTAGGGAATAAGAATGGCCCTCAATACTGAATTTCATGGTCATGAAATCAAAGTTCCAGATGATGTCACCAAGTGTCTTCAACCAACTAGCTCCCAAGATGAGCTCACAGCCTGAAATTGGTAGTATATAGTAGTATGCTGTGAAAGTAAAACCTTGCAAATTGAGCTGAAGTTGTGCCCTCTTGGTGGTCTTCATAATTTCCCCACTAGCTAGTTCACCTACAATGGTTTAATAACCTGTACACAAGCTTCCACATTTTTTAGTACTGTAAGATGGGCAAAATTATGTGATGCACCTGAGTCTATCAAAACATGTAAGTTCTTCTTCTTGCTACATGATCCTTTGAGTTGCATAGTGGAGTTGATGCAGCCATCTCCCACAGCATTGAGGTGGATGTTTTGGACCTCATTCTCCTCAACACCATGAGCAACGCCTTCTTCTTCTTCATGAGGAATGGGATCTGGTATGTCCATTTCTTCCTGCACCACCTCCATGATCATCATTGCCTGCCCTCTTCTACAATTATGGCCGGGTCTGAAGATCTCATCACAAAAAAAACATTGATTTCTGGCTCTCCTTTATCGGTATTCAGCTTGTGTCAATCTTCTGTTCCCCATGATGTTTCCCACAGCTGGCTGCTGATTTAGTGGTGTCCTAGACGGGGTAGCTTGTTGTGGAGCCCTAAATGGAGCTTGATGGATGACTGGAGCAGTAGGCTGCCTAGGAGCTAGTTAGTGTTCTGTCTGATAACAAATGTGTTCCTTGCACAGCTTCTATGCTGTAGCTCTTTCTCCTCATAAATCTATGCAAGTTCACATGCCTCATATAGGGTCCTCGGCTTCTGAGCCTTAACATCAGCTCGAATACTATCTTTCAATCCCCCAAGGAAGAAGAACAACAACACCTGTTGTGGAAAACCAGGGGCCCTCCTTGAAAGTTTGGTGAACTGGTCTTTATATTGTTCCACAGAACCAGTTTGAGACATCCGAGCTAAAGTAGCTTGATAGTCTAGGACATTGTAGCCACTGAATTCTCTCATTAACAGATCAGCTAGCCCTGGCCAAGAATTTGGGAACTCATGTTTAAACATGAACCATCTGTCAGAAGCTTTCTCTGTAAGATGCATAGTGGCAATGGCTAACTTTTTGTCCTCTGGAATCTGATAAAACTCAAAGAATTGTTCAGCCTTGTTTAACCACTCCACATGATCTCCTCCACTAAAGACACTAAACTCAAGCTTCATTTGTTTCATGGTTGGTAGGCTAGGTTCCTAGGTAGTCACAGGGGTTTGCTGAAAGTATTATGGTGGAGGAAAGAGTGTATACTGTTACTGGGAATATGGGGGGCCTGAGTGGTTTAGTAAATCTAGTAACATTAAATTGGGGTGTTTGGGTAATGGTGGTAGCAAAAGTGGGGTGAGCAGTTCCCATAGGATGTGCTGAAAAATTTGGTGCTATGAAATTTTGAAAGGGTGAAGGGGTTGCTTGTACAAAGTTCAAGATGGGAGTATGGACCAGAATAAGACATGGTGAAGGGGTCTGCAGAGCTCATGGAAAGGTTTTGATTCCCCAAATAAGGAGCAACAGGCACATGGTTACTGCTGGAAGCAGAGTAAGGTCCTACAAATTGGTTAAGAGGTTGGGGTCCAAAAACAGTATGTTGGTAGTAATGGGTTTGGTTTTGTGCCTCACTACCTTGTTTTTTCTGTCGGCTAAGATCTCTTTCCTCAGCTGAACTATTACTAATAGCTTGAGAAACTATATATAGCTCCAGAAGCATAAGTGATTAGGACCCTTGTTGTGTTGACATCAGATGAAAAATCAACCATAGCAGTGGTGGTACCACAAGTAGTGTCTAAGGCAGCAGTATTTTCGACTAAGTTTAAAGGAGAAGCAGAAGCTGGTTTAGATATGCTACCATGAGTAGGGGTCAAATTTGTAGTGGAAATGGTTCTTGTAGATGAAGATGAGTCTCCTCTGGCAGCTAAAATAGGGGATCCAGAAGTGGGAGGCAAAGATCCGAACTTGAGTGAAGAATAATCAATCTGAGCTGCAGCAGCAGCTGGGTTATCCTTCACTGCTTGGAGTTCCTTCATCATCTTAGTCCTGAAAGAGTTCAACAACTCCTGGTACATATTGAGAGTCATTTGCAGCTCACTGAACCTTGCAGTTGTTTCATCCTTATGTACCTGAAGATCAAATTCAACATGGGTGAGTTCCCTAAAAGCTTGTGGTACAAATCCACCGCCTCCAGCCCCTTTCAGTTTAACCATTGTCCCAAAATCAAAGGCTCTGATACCAGTTGATATGGTACCGAACCCCAATACAGTAGAGAGAAGGCAAACAAAATGGAAACGAAGAAAAAATAAATTAAAGCAAGATTTTCATTCATGTTGCTGCGGGGATTACAAGGTTCCTAATATACCCACTCAGATAGAGATACGATCTTGACATCTGGCAACCATCTAACTCATTAACTAAACCCTAGCTAACCAGAACAAAACACTTGCAAGTCTTGTGCACATAAAAGTGAAATCAACCTAACAAATAGAACGGTGCGTTTAGCACAACAACATTACAATAAGGTAGACCAGATTGGATTCATAACATCCGACATCCGAGTGATGGTGATGGCTAGCAATTGTAATTCAGTCTGGTATTGAAGCACAAGCACTGATAGAGGAGTAGATCCCAAATTGGGTCTAGTGGGGATTGATACCGGTGATGCAGAAGGAGGTTTCAAATCGACCTCAATTTCCAATTTTTTTTTTTAATTTGGATATTTAGTAATAATGGATGAACGTTTTGAATAGCTGATGCATGGGTAATGGCTAAGGCATAAGACAATAATCATGGCTGCGTGGGTTCGAGCCTAACTATGCTTTTTTCCAATTTTTATTTGTTTTATGATTTTTAGTTTTTCCTATTAATAAACTACTACTCAAATAAATTTTTTTTTTCTGAGATCAGAAACTTAAATAAAATTTGGTGGTTTATTATTTTTATATATAACGTTGCTTGTATGAAATTGAAAATGAATAAAAAGTTAACTCCCGACTCCACGAGACGTAAGCGTGAACTTTGTTATTGACATGTTTTGTAACAGACCGCTTACGAAAATTTTAGTTGTAGGATTAGCATATTCATTGCGATTAATTGTGCAAATTGAGGTAAAAATAAATATGAAAGTGGATAAAAATTTTACCGTACGCATACAATTTTCAAACATTGCATTTAACAGTTAATTTTCTCAATTTTGATTTCTTATCCCACTCATGTGTTTTGAGATGTATGGAGGTTATTCAATTCAAGTCCTTTTTGTTATATTAAAATTAGATGTAGTCCACGCATATTTTCTTGTTAATTGCGGTCCATTTGCTTTTTTTAATAGTTCATTTTACCCTTAGAACCAAATAAGGTAAATAATTTCAAATTCACTAATTAGATCACAATTTTAGCTCAATTTTAAATTTTAAATTCAAATTCCAAAATTTACAATGCATCAATGAATAATTTTCAGACAAAGAAGACTAAATGCATTCATATAAACTCAATATACCTAAGATGTAGGTCTAATACTTACGTACCTACATTGTAGGATGAAAAACATTAGAACAAAAATTCAAACATTATTGCTTCAATTGAATCTATATAGTAGTAGGTATTTAAAGTTGTATAGTAGAGATTCAATCTACCTAGACATACGAAGAAGGAAAAAAAAAATAGAATATATTCCCAATCTAATCAAAAGGTACAAATATGTACATATAGAACCTATACTTAATTAAAAGATAAAATGTATGAAAGAGAAAATGTGAGATAATGAGAGAACCTTAGATATAGAGATATAGAGAAACTTGAATTTTTTTAAACTTGTGAAATCTTACCTATAAATAAGGCATGTAAATGTGAAATAAAAATGTCTAATCAAATTCTAGGACAAATCTTACCTATAACACCATAATCGATTCTATATTAAAGGTAAGCAAAAACTTCTTATCAAATCTATAATAAAGGTAGCTGCGAATTGAAGATGTCATGTTAGTAAGATCTAAAAACGAACTAAGAAGGGAGAAGCCACAAAAAAAAAATACTGATATGAAAGAAAAAACTAGAAATAAACAAAGAAATGAGATGTGTTGGAAATAGGATTTGCATGGAACAAGAAGAGGAAAAAAAACGATGATTCGGTAGAAAAAAGGAGCAAGAAGAAGAAGACAATGCGTGATAGGCAAGATCAAGGAAGAATAATGTCTTAATATATATATATATATATATATATTTATCTTTTGAATTCAATCAAGAAACTAATAATATAAATTAAAGTTAACACATTAAATTTGCTAATTTTACATTAACAAGATTGCAATAATTTAGGATTACAATTAATATATTGGCTTTTACTGTTTATTGTGCAAAATATATTAAATGAGGGTATGTTAGGAATGAAAAATTTAGGTGTTGAGTCAGCAAGATAAAAATGGAAATAAATCCAATGTGGCAACTGAGTCATAGGACCGCGATTAATAAAAAAAATTCATCTGGACTGCATCTAATATGGGCTGTAAGTTTTGGACTTAAGTCTAATTAACTCTTTATACGCAATTGAGATACAAGTACATGATATAAGTATGGAAGAGTCAAAAATGACAATCCACAACCTAATATGAAAGTCAGGAAACAAAAGTGCACTCGCTACTAACTAGCTGCGCTGCCTGTAACTTTCACAATAATATTTACTTATAGCCAGAAAGCGGAAGAAGTGGAAAAATGTCTTCACTTCTTCTCTTAAACCTAATCTAGAAGTCAATTGGTTGATGGAACACAAACAGTGGTGGCCTCGTTAAAACCCAATGGGAAAATCTCCAAACCGAGGAAAGAGAACCACTGACGAGGAAAACATGGCGTATGAACCTTGCTCGTGTATTTAGCTAGTCGTAAGAGGCACCATGTCAAAAAATTGGTCTCATTAATTGTTTTTTTTTGCTCTAGTCAATGTGGTCACCTTTTT
>LYNE01000362.1:14120-34578 GCA_001662545.1 Rosa x damascena | reverse complement strand
TTTTTTTTTAAATTACTTTTTTCTTTTCAGTTTGTTGAATCATGGAGCCATCGTATTTTGTTTGATGATTTCATTGTTGGTGTTCTGATTTGATTGTCGAAATTTTGGTATTCTTTTGCAAGTATTGATTTTGTTGGGATATAGAGTTGGTCAAAAGAAATTGAAAAAAGGTCAATACTTTTTCTCTTGATTTCATTGTCGAAAGTTTGGTTGTTCATGTGGAAGTATTGATTTTTGGTTGCAAATGGAAATTAGTTTAGTTTTCGGATTTGAATTCCTGCTCAAAATTTGATTGACTAGAGTTGGTCAAAAGAAATTGAAAAAAAAATCAGTACTTTTTGTCCATGGAATGGATTGAATCATTGAATAGGAAGCCAATGCCTGGGAACTATGCTGGTGGAAATACTGGTATTTTTGTACGTGGAAGAGATCTTCATGAAAGGGATTTGGATTTGTTGGGCAGTCGAGGACTTCCCACTGCCATAGACAGATCTTACATCATTGAGATCCCAAGGAGAGTCCTAGATGAGGACACTGGTGAAGAACTTATAGCCTTGGCAAGCTTGCTCCAACAGTTCAGAAGGTGAAATGAGGATTTGGCATGAAGTCTCCAAAAGTACCTACATGATCAACTTTAGAAATCATTAATCGCTTCTGACATTGGGTAGAATCTCGAGTTTTCCATCCTGAGCTAGAAAGTAGAATCATGAAAAGAAGAAAAAAAGCAAGAACAGGTCCTACACAATATTGCACATTACCAAAAATGAATGATAAGCTGCTTAGGATGGTTAGTAGGTTGGTTTGTTCTTGAGTCTTATGCATTTTCTGAAGTAGTCTAGTATCATGTGCCCTATAATGATTGTGCTATGTAGATCAAGTAGGTTTCTCTTTCAAAAAAAAAGAATAGGAAGCCTCATTGACCCATTTGATTAAGTGGTCTGACTCTTTGTGGAATAAGTTTCACCATTTTTGTTTTGTTTTGAGAATTGTTTGACTGCTTTATTACTAAAAGTGTGATTGATGTTGTAGCTGTCCGTGCTTAACATTTGGGAAGAACATGAAGCGAGCTGGTTTTGGTCCTGGCTTTTTATTGGTTTGTTTCTTTTCCTTCATCCTTTTTGTGAAGTGATCAAAGTCAAAATCTTTGAGTCAAAGTTTTGGTGTTGAGGAGAGTGAGGCTGTGAGGGAGGCCATATTGCACAGAGTTGAATAAGTTGTCTAGTTTCGCTTTGTTATATCTTATGATAGTTTTCCACATATGAGGATTGTTTAGATAGAATTTGAGTCTTGGTATATTGTTTTGCAGGGAACTCTTCATTTGATTCTAGTTGCTAGCATCCTTCTGAACCGCATTGCCGCGTTTATTATCACCAACAAGCACTGCAAATGAAGGCGGAGATTGATCGGAGTCAGAAAGGACAGCTAAGTGTAGCTGCGATTTCTCACTTACTGTAAAAGTTGGAGAGATACTAATTCAACCAGTTACTTGAACAAATTGATTAGTTAGCTTAAATTTTTTTTCTAATATTTGTGCTGGATGTACCTGTTGGGAAATTTGGAATTCTTGTTAAATTGATCGTCTTATCCTGATTTATGGAGATTGTTATATCTTACTAAGCTAGAGACTTCTGCTGCATCATTACTAAACATAACTTACCTCCTTATTCTACAATGAAAATAATAGTACCAAATTGGACATTATTTCTTGTGTAGTATACTGTGGTGAAAAAAAATTGAAACATGTAACAGACATCCCAACTCACAATCACAAGTTATAATCATAATGCAAAAGAATATACACAAGTTCTGGGCAGTTTTATGAATGAAAAAACATTCATTGAATGATAACCCAACTGATGCATATTACAATCCATTACATATCAAAAAGCTTGCTATTATGCTGAAACAAAATAGAAGAAAGACCAACTTCATCCTTTACATGCTAAGTAGTGCTTCATTTGATTGCTTAGTGGGGTTGATTTGTATGCTTGACCTGCTCATGCCAAATCCTCGTTTCACCTTCTGAACCGTTAGGGCAAGCTTGCCAAGGCTATCAAGTTCTTCACCAGTGTCTCATCTAGGACTCTCCTTGAGATCTTAATGATGTAAGATCTATCTCTGGCAGTGGGAAGTCCTCGACTGGCCAACAAATCCAAATCCCTTTCATGAAGATCTCTTCGACTTACAAAAATACCAGTATTTCCACCAGCATAGTTCTCAGGCATTGGCTTCCTATTCAATGATTCAATCCATTCCATGGACAAAAAGTATTGAGTTTTTTTTTTCAATTTCAATTGACCAACTCCAATCAATCGAATTTTGAGCAGGAATTCAAATCCGAAAACTAAACTAATTTCCATTTGCAACCAAAAATCAATACTTCCACATGAACAACCAAACTTTCGACAATGAAATCAGGACAAAAAGTATTGACCTTTTTGCAATTTCTTTTGACCAACTCTATATCCCAGCAAAATCAATACTTGCAAAAGAATACCAAAATTTCGACAATCAAATCAGAACACCAGCAATGAAATCATCAAACAAAATATGATGGCTCCATGATTCACCAAACCGAAAAGAAAAAAGTAATTAAAAAAAAAAAAAAACCTAAAATCGAGAGAGAGTAAAATCTAAGAAAAATACCTTCAAGACAGACCAGTCTTATGATGATGAGGATGAATCAAGAATGGTATATGGGAGGCTCTGAGGGATCCGTAGATGGATTGAGAGTTGAGACGAGGGAGGAGGAAGAACCCAAGACTAAACGTGGAGTCTTGGTTGAGACTAAATGGGATTGGGTAATGAGTTAAAAAAAATTATTTTAATGGTTTTCTATTCTATCCGTTTGATCAACTCAATTAACATCTAACGGCTGGGATGATTTCGTCCCGTTTTGTCCCGCAGGTGAGCGGGCCTGCTCATTTATAATAAAGTGGACAATTTGTCTTCTTTGTATTATTGGCAAGTGATACATTTTAAAATGGGGGATCCCTATATAGACCTCAACAAAATTTCAGTAGCGAACTAAAGCTTCTGATACATGCATATAGAACTTTGCCAAAAGTACTAATTTACATATTAGAGGGTTGTTTGGTGTGTGTGCATTTAATTAGTACTTGGAAATTGGAAGTAGAGAATATCTCTTGGAAGGCAATAGATTGTGTTCCATTCTTTCTGTAATATTAACATAGTTTGCTTAATATTGTTCAGCCTTGATTGAGCGATGTTGTGATTTGGTGTTGATAAAATCAGTTTTCTGTAATATTAACATAGTTCACCTATTATTGTCAGATTGTGCTATGCTTGTAAATGCCCTTGATGGGGAGGAGGAGGACTTGTCAGAGATAGGCCGGATTGTAGAGGATTGTAAAAAGTACGCTAGTTCTTATAAGTCCTTTCAATTTCGGCATGTTTTTCATAAAGCAAATGGGGTGGCCAATAGGTTAGCACACCTTGCTACTTGGAGTAGTGTTAATTAATTTTGGTTAGAAGAGACGCATGTTATTATTCGGGATTTTATGAGGATATTTAACCCCACACTCACTACCCCCCTCTCCTCCTCCTCCTCCAATTGTACTCTTTCCCTATTAATAATATGAACAGGGCACCTAGCTAGACCGGTGCCTCTGGTATTTAAAAAAAAAATATGTTCAGCCTAGATTGAGCGATGCTCTGATTTGGTGTTGATAAAAAAGGCTTTGACATCAATTAAAAAAGGTAAATAGTAGGGGTTCATGTACACTAGAAATGTGACACTTTATGCTGTAAATACACAAGCTTGGTCCCAAATTTATTTCCACTGATATGCTAATTCTTATAAAGTGTGAATAAAATAGTGAACTTCAATCTCGAAAATAAAACTGCACACTTATAGTTTAATCCATAACTTCGTGTAGATTTCCATTTACATACTTGGCTCACACTTAAGTTCACTATTTCCTTCCATTTTTGTATGCAGGTGATGGTGTGGCAGAGTAAAAGCGTGATTCTTCAACATATCTGATAGCTGCAAAGGTAAAATGATCTACATTATTATTTCCTGCATATGTATATTATTTCAATTATCTTGATCAATTACATTCTATTGTCTCTCTCTGTATAAAGTGTCACTGATCAAATTCAAAAAGAGAGATCACTAAGCTCTATCTATCTCCAGTAATCACATAGAAAATGAAGATGGTAAAACTTTCCTGACCTTCTTGCCTATCCGTGGAGAATTGGGTGAATGCCATGTCTCAGCCAATGTTTTCAATCAACAAGCATCTGTATCTCTCTGAATTTTAGGTTTTTTAGTTTCTTTTTTGTCAGTTTTCTTCTGGGTTTTGAATTTTGATGCTTGGTTGATTTGTGTAGTGGCCATGGGAAAGATTGGGTTTTTATTGGGATTTTCATCAACAAGGAGTCTGCTACTCTCTTAAATAGCTCCTAACTTCTATTACATAATTCCAGAGACGATATTTGCTTCTATTGTCGTGCAGTCAAATGAGATTACTTCTCATTTTAGCATAATGACTTTACTGAAGTCCATTCACATCAATAAGGACCTACAACTATTGTTCGTATTACTACTTAGTTTTGTAACTTCTCTGTTTATGATTGCGGAGATGGAGCTATCCCCGGTCTCACTTTGACAATTCAAGGAAACCTCCCCAAAGGTATACAATGTCAATTATATATCGAATTCCACATTTCCTACATTCATGCATAAGGTAATTGGTTTAACATAGTTTACATTGTTCTTTTAGGTTTGAGAGGGTCAAGGATACAGAAATCTATCGTTGTTGGGATCATAATCGTTCATTACATGTTCCTGCCTCTTACAGGCATATTGATCATTAAAGGGGCACTTAAATTTTGCTTAGTGCACTCTGATCCATTGTATCTATTTGTTCTCCTGATTCTGCACTCCCACCTGCATTGAACATAGGTAACCTTAATGAATACACTTGGAAAGATTTCTCCAATTTTAACCTCAGACACACTTTGCTAACAAGTCATATTATAATCATCTCCTAACAACACTTATCCTTATGTAAATGGCAGGAACCATCACCCAATTGTTCACAGCAGGAGAGAATGAGTGTTCAATAATCCTGCTGTGGACTAATGTATTTGCTTCAGTATCACTTACTTTATGGTCTGCCTTCTTCATGTGGTTTGTGGCCAGAATGTGAAACAGCTACAAAGGTACAATTCATATATAAGCATTTGGTTTATATATTAGGCGAACTTTGAATTCACCAAACTATCTGTTCTATAAATCAGGTTCCAGGTTCAACCACATATAGCCTAGCATTATATTATATGATGAGTTATCTGGTTGAAGATGCACCCTTGCTGGAGAATTTTATTAACAGGGAAACTTATATCATCTCTATCTCCCTTTTTAGGGAATTTTGTAAAGTATCTATATCCAAGTTTGAAACTTATATCATCTCTATCTCCCTTTCTGTCTTTTAATATATGATCTTGAATATGAATTCTTCTGTTAAAGTGAGCGAAAATGTCTTATGATCTTATTATCATACAGTGAGTGAAATTGTCACCCAACATAATTTCATATGTATTCATTTAGTGAACAGAGTTTTAATTATTTCAGGTTCGACCCATTCAAGACAGAATGTGTCTCTTAATTACAATTCCTTGTTACAGGGAAACACCTTTTGATTCCATTTATGAAGAAACCAATTGTGGATGTGTGTTTGTTTGTTTGTTTTTGCGGCTGCATCCGGATATTTGAATGGGTTGCCTACGTACCCTTGGAAAGGGATCAAGCCACTCATAGTTCAAGAATTTCAATGGCTGAATGACACATTGGAAGGTGTTGCTTTTTAGAATGGGAATAGTGTTTGGACGAATTTGGTGTAAGTGAACCAGAGATTCGATTTGTTTGGAAATGTTGTGACGTTTCTTGGTGTTTAGCGGAATTTGACTGATGAGGTCAGAGATTCGGATTGGATGTACCAGGGAGTCATGGATTTTATTTGGAAAGGCTGTGACGTTTCCTGGTGTTTGGCAGAATTTGATTGATGAGGTCAGAGATTCGAATTGGATGAACCAGGGAGTCAGAGATTTTGTTTGGACTTGCGGTTGCATCTAGTGGGTCGCTAGATTGCCTACATACCCTCGAGGAGGGATCAAACCGTTGTAGTTCTTGAGAATTTGTATTTCTAGTGTTGGGAGAATTTGACTGGAGTCAGTGATTCAATTTTGGACTGGCTAAGTTTGACTGGTGGAGTCAGGGATTCTGTTTGGATATGTGGTTGCATCTAGTGGGTCTCTAGATTGCCTACATACCCTTGAAAAGATATCAAACCGTTATAGTTCATATGAATTTGTATTTATTGTTTTTTTACCAACTTTTGGGCTTGACGGGTGTATGTATTTCTTTTGCTGACATCCAGCTTGTAGAGTGTTTGTTGATTTGATCAGGGTCCTGATGTACTGAGCTTTACAGTGGGCCTAAGATTTGAAAATGGGCTTTATGCTGCATATGCTGTTGTCGGCAAATAAATTAATCGGGCCTGAGCTTCAAAGTGATCCGGACACCCACATTTATTCTCAGGCTTTTGTTTCTGTAAGCTCGAGTAAGTACACCCATGCTCTTGCTTTAGTCTCCAGAGGCCCAAGTGATCTGCCCCAAGTAGACAGTCGCCTTGGGCATGCATTTTGGGCTTTACACCTGCACCCAGTAGAAGCTCAAACAATGAATCTACGGGAACATCCTCAAACCACATGACAATCCCTCATCCTCACTCTAGCAGATTTGATAAGGTCGAGAGAAACTTGGGGTGAACGTCAGCTCGAGCTGGAATTGGAGATGCGTAACTACTTCCTTAGCCCAATTTGGAGAAGTGAACACGTCCCTGTAATTTCCATAAAAGGGGGGACTCCACCACTTAATTCTACTTCTGTGTCTGTCCTCGATCTTCAGTACGGTACACCCATTCTCTTCAACCTTTTCATCCCTTCTTGATAGGTGAACACTAGATCTTGACGAGTGAGCACTTGTGACCTTGCATTGACAGAGACTTCCTAACTTTGCTGCTATAGGTTCAAACTTCCATTGTAGTAGTTGGTCGATCAATTGGTGTGTAGAAAGCTGGTGCGACCCCTTCCCTGAATATCTATGCTTCTATTTACCAACATAATCAATTAGACTTGCTTTTTGTTTTCTTGTTGACCATGTACACCACCTTCAAATATTCAATTATACTTGCCGACATACATCAAGTTCAAGATGAAATTTTGTCTAAACAATTAAGCTTTGTCTTCTTGTTAATTATGTATGGTACTGGTTCTAGAAACAAAGCTTAAAGCTTTGTTTCCATTCTGTTGTCTCTTACTAATCAAACCACCGCTTCAACAAAGAAATATTTTAATCTTTCTTTGTTTTGCTTATGAGCATCTGAGCCTTGTCTTCTAATTAACTTGCGTCCACACTTTGACAATTGCTTTTATATTTGTATGCAGGCCTTAATTGTTCCTCCACCAAGCTTTTCACCGCCAAGAGTTTGATATTTTGCTTGGTGTGTTTTTCTTTGGGTATGGCATGTTTGGAAATGGTGTGAGGCCATTTTATTATCATGCTGAATGGGAAGACAGAAGGCTGGAAAGCTCCTCGGTGGTGGTTGGTTTCACTTATTTTGAGATGAGGTGAATGTGATTTTATAGCAGTGTTATGTGCATAGTCTTGGCATCGGAACTCGGTTGTACATGAATGGCTTTGTGTTCCAAGGCTGCAAATTGCAGCAACCATATTGTATTAAGACCCCGGCCGTTCTTGAATGACCATATTAGTCTTAATGCAGGAGGATCGAGATCTCAAAGAAGCTCGGAAGCTCGGCCGTTCATGAACGACCATAGTTGTTCCCGGTAGCCAACAAAAAGGTATAGGTTGTTCATGAACAACCCCCTTTTGTTTGAAGCAAGCGTGCTGGACCGACATGTTTCCCTGTCAAAGAAGAGAAGCATAGCATGGACGTGAGGTATACCTGAGCTTCTGTCTTGGAGCTTGACTTGTTGATGGATCTCTTTAAATTTCACTCACTGTTTTGGCAGAAATATGGCCTCTGATTACTGCTTTTCACCTCCTCTCTCTTTTGCTGCTGCAGAGAGCCTTTTTATAGGCAACTGAGGATCACAGTATGAGTTGAAGATGACGATAGCTCCCATTCAAATTCAAATTTGAATATATGATCAAAGCAGCAACTAACTCCCGTTATCCACGTTGAAAATCTGGTGGCTTTTGTTTTCCTTGTTGGATGGATAATTTCAAATCTCACCTATCTTGAATTGGTCTCCAATCTGAAGCATATCAAAGACTAGTTTTGAAACTTGATTAATTACTTCGTACAAAAGAGCATTACTCTACATGAGGAGTCATCTTGGTTGCTCTTTTTTTTTTTTTTCCCCTTATCTAAACTTAGAGATCTGCAGGTGTTCTTTTCCTTTGTTTTTGCTTTGTGTTACAATGAAGCAAGGAGTCCACTCTTCCATATTTTACAAACCCAGTAGTAGTTAACTTGGATACTACTATATTCTTCAAGGCTTGCAACGTGTATTTGCTTCCTCTTCTCACTATAAGTCTTGTGCTTTTAATTGTCTAAGCACTCAACAAAATTTGAAGAACAAGGACTCCATTTAAAAAAAAAATGAACCTGTAAATTTTTTGTCTCAACAGTTCTGCATCAGTAGATTGATTTTCCTGGGCACTATGTTAAAATATCATCTCTAAATACAATCTTGTGCGGAGATGTATGGCATTATAAAACAATGTATACATTATAATTACTAGTTTGTTGATCTTGTAAATTATGGAGTTCCTAATACATAGTTCTTACATGCATTACTATGAAACAGGTGATTCTATTATTTTTCCATGAGCAAAGCAAGGTTTAATCCCCCTTGCCGTACTACTTTCAAAAAATAGCTCGGGTATGGAAAAGTATCACCTTTAGCTAGTTGATTATTACACAACAGTTCGCTTGTTGTTAAAGTTGTTATAACTGTGAGCCATTCTTTGTGAACAGCATGGAGAGTTTTTCATTAGGAGGTAGTGAGGCCTTCCATTTTGAGTTATACTCAATTGAAATGGTTTATTTGGTTGGTTGTAACTCTTTTCAAGATGGAAGATAAGGATGTAGAGCATGGCTCATCTCATCAAGACATATCTGAAAAGTTGGCACGCATGTCAACATACGATACATCAGATTGGCACTTGGGATTTCATATATATTTGGTAATTTCAACTCTACATTATTGTATTTACATGCTTGATGGATCTTTCTTATCTTGAAAGACTAGATTTGTACATCAGTAGATTGGGTAGTAATGATGCCCTAATCATACTCTCACTGTCACTTTTAGCGAAAAATGTAAGTAAAGCAATGTGCAACCCTACTGGTAATGTTTCAATGTGGTTTATTTCCAGATGTCTTGGAAATAATTAGAAGAGACCTGATAATGTTTTAGGGTGTGAGAATCACTCTCTACATAATGTTGATGCAATGATGCATGTGTATGTGTGAAGACCTGATTTTTTAATTAATGTGCAGAACATTGATAAATCCCTCTGGTGAAATGTCCTGTGCTGGTAATAGTTAATACATCTAAGTACTTGAATATGTTATTCTGCATTTTGTTCTCTTGTTTTTCTCTCTAAATGTGACATAAACTTTAACTTATAGTACAGGGAACATGTAATTGTTTCTGAACATGTTATTCTTCTGATACAGAGAAACAATTTCTCTCTTCCATTTGCATGCAAGGGGAGGAGCTTATATTGTGTGCATTGATTGAAAGAGGAACCACAGACGATGAAAGGAAGACATCGTAGATCACCAGCTCTCCACTTGTTAATAGAGTTTCTGAAGTTAGTGATAGGTAAACAATTTTACTAGTTTTGTCCAAGTGTTTGGCTTTGAGCTGTGAGAGACTAAGAGGAATTTATAATATACTCATATTCCCCTTTGACATATATATGTTTCTCTGATTAATGGACACGTCAGCTTCCATTTGCAATTTGTTGATATAATAATGTTATAACAATTCAGACTATAAAAATAAAAATAAACAATTCAATTTTGCAAGGCTTGGGTAATACTGTGCCGAGCATGATGGTTCGGAGCAATATTTTTTTTGGTTCTGGAACCAATATGGGCATGGAGAAGAAAGAGAAGTATTAAAATTAGGTGGGTACACATTAGCCACCGAGTCCAAAAGCAATGGCTAATAAAAAGTAATTAAATAAGAAGAGAAATTGTTCAATGTCAGAATGAGGGTGAGAGTAGCGCGTGAATACTGGTGGCTTATGTGCGACGGACAGATTAAACAGTGGGCATTTGGTAAAAAACCCAAATGGAGTTGGTACAATTAGAGTCGGACATGATATTTGTCCCTAAAGGCCAATACCCACTGACCTCAGTCCCCAATAGACCCAATAGCCACCAAAATCAGGTTGTGGCTATAGGCCAAATAGCTAGTAGTGCTAGTCTACCTATAAGTTCTAATTATAATATCTTCTAGTATAAAAGAGGCCTTTACCTGCAGTAATAAATACAAGTTAGAAAAGAGAGCAGAAAAACAATTTAGAGAATCTGGAAATAGCAGGGTCCGGAGACAAGTCTTTAGAGGCCTGAAAACAAAGTCTCAACTTTACTAAATCAGGTTTAAGGGGGGAAGTTTTGGGGAACCTCAAGTTTGATTATATAGGTCTATTCATATGATTTTGAGTGACATTTGCTGCTGATCAGAATGTTTATATTGTGTAACATATATGCTTAGTTCATCATCATGTTGTTTTATCTGATCATAGTTTGAAGAAAGAGTGAAAATGGTTGTGTACTTGAGTCTAATACTCGTAAGGGACCAGCAATGTCAGCCAATGGTATATACATTTGGGAAGAGAAGCCCCTTCAATTATTATTGATAAAACAATCTATTGTTTGGCAAGAAGACACTGGTGACCGAGATTAGTACAAGATTACTAACAACAGGAGTATAAGGAGTTATTTTCTGTCTTGCACCATCACTAATTTTGCTCTATTGAGCTTTAAGCTCACCCCTTTTATGATATTGTGCAGATCATACTCTTGAGGATTAGAACTTAATTTCTGGAAATCTGGATGTAGGAGAAGGAGAAATAAATTTTTAGTTTGCTGTTTTGGTTTATCTTTGTACAATAAAACTTATTTTATAAGCTTGCTTTTATTTTTCTTGTAAGACCTTACTTTTGTTATAAAGAGTTCAACATCCAAGTCAACCCTGATTTTTATTTTTTTCAATATAGTTTTTATTTGCCAAAGTGTTTCTTATCTTTGACAATTAAAAACTATTCACATCCTTACTCGGAAAAGAAATTTTTGCAGATTTCCAGGTTAGGGTGTGACAAAGTGGTATTAGTGCCTAGTGTTTACCAAGTCATAGGACTAAGAATAGGAACTGATCTTTATAGCTACAGCAACAGATTTTGAAACTTTTTTTTTTAGGGATAGGATGATTTTGGGTATATGGTGTTATAAATTTATTTTCTTAACTAAACCTGCAAGTTTCTTGAATTAGATGGAACCTTCAGAGAGTATGGACAGTTGGGGAGGATTCCACATCGGACCCCAAGGGGCAAAACCTTTAAACATGGGGGCATATGAGGTGTCCATAGCTGTGGACTCTAGAAACTTTTTGGCATCCATGATTCACCAAGTTAGTACTACAAAGCAGTGTTTCACTGTAGAAACACAAAGAGAATTGGTGCGGTATCGAATAAGAGCTCACCTTGACATTGTTGTTGGGGCAATGAACTTGGAGGAAAATGAGGCTGATTATCACGATACAAGGAACATTGTGAGGGAGAATATATTACGTGCACCTCAAGTGCAGGTACCAAATGAGGCTGCACCAAACATTGCTACGCCAATACCAATCCCCATAACTGGAATTCATGCTAGAGCCAACCTACCCGATTTATTTCTCTGTTCCGAGTCAGTGAACTCAACAAACTACCCACCCCCTATGAATGAAACTCCCACTATAGCACACCGTTAACTAATGGAGAATCTATGAAGTAGAAATCTAGGGGGAGGTAGTGTAAGTAGAATAAAAGGGGAACTGACTCTCTGTTTGTTTCTCTTGGAAGTCTTAAAGTTTTAATGTTTGTATAAGTATGATATTTAATATGTACTAATGGTATGTTAGTTTTCCTACAGGTTCTGTAAGTATTCTTTTTATGAATAAGTAGAAATGTATGTTTGCAACTTTGCAAGGCAGTTTCATGTCAACTTAAAGAAAAAAAAAGGCTTCTACTGTATTTAGTCAACTTTGAACAACCATAGCCTTTTGATCTAGACCTTCATTTAAGAAACCTTTTGCATGTGTTGAAAGCTTATACTTTAGGCCTAATATCTATATAGTTCCATACCGTTTCATTTAAGATTCAGTGGTTAATTTCGAGGCTAAAAGACAGAAGTCTGCATTCTGTAGTTTTTGACCCAGTTGCCTTCTTACTAAAAACTGTACATTTTGGCTGGGTATTTGAACTTGGTGTCTTCATGAAATTAACTGAACATAAACATTCTTAACTTCCCAACAAAGTAAACCATTAACAGACTTTATTTTCAGATAGTTGTGTCATTGTGAAAGTAGCTAACCATATAGGTTCGCACATAAGAACTGGGAATTTTATTATCTGCAATACTTGACTAGTTCTTCCTATGGTTCTTCATACACCAGTATTTGAATTAAGACACCACTCGATTTCACAAGAGTTAACATGACTATTAACAAAAAAAAAAAAAAGAATTTCAAAACCATGAAGAAGAAAGATTACCAGGAGCTAGGGTTGGGTGTCTGGACCTGAGAACCCGGCCCGAACCGATCAAAAAAGCCCAAATTGGTTCGGTTTTGTATTGGAAAATACCGGTTCGGTGCAAAGCCCTACCGAATTACAATTTATCGGGTCGGTGTCAGGCTTGATATTTTTTGGGACCGAAAGACCGATACGGACCGAATCATCCTGCTGCTCTGCTCTTTCTTCACTCCCCTTCTTCCTCTGCTCTCTCTTTTGCTATCCTAGGTTGGATCACCTGCAAAAACTCCTTAAGCTTAGGATCATCAATCTCATCCTCATCCTCACTCCTCTTCTCTCCCATGCCGCCCCGGCTTTTCCTGATGGCCTCCTGAGCTTGAGATTGAAGTAGATTGATGAAGAATGATCTGGAAGAAAGAGGAGAGTATTCTACATTTGATGAAAGATGAAGAAGAGGAAAGAACTGAAGAAAAAAATATGGGATTATGGGTTTTCGGTGAGGATGATCTAATGGTGTTGATTTGATCAATATAAGGTAAATAGAAATTGCATAATGGGAATTGCTGCAGCTAAGAAAAGAAAGGACTGGGTGGAAGTAGAGGAGAAGAAAAGTTGTCTCCCACCACCAAGAAAAGCTGCCTCCCAAGCATTAAACAAAAGAAAAGTTGCTGCAGCTACCAAGGAGAAGAAGTAAAGAAAGGACAAGTGGAGGGAGGAGAAGAAAAGAAAAGAAAATTGTCTCCACTTTCTTTGTCTCCGCAACCAAGAAAAGCTGCCTAGGAGGAAATAAATATAAACTTTCCAGGCAAAATGACAAGAACGTCTCGTGCTCTAGTGGTTGGGAGTAAGGCTTTTGTGTTAGAGGTTGGCGGTTCAAACCTCGCCTCTTACAGAATTTTGTGTGTATATTTTACCTATTATTGAACTTGCAGACAAAGCTGGGAATTTGGGCCCGAAAAACCCGAAGACCGAACTGGCCCGTTTGGGATCGGTTTCCATCGGGTTTCACTTTTGAAAAAGCCCGAACCGCCCGGACAGATTGTTTCGAGCTCGATCTCGGTTTTACCAAATTTCGGGCTCGGTGCGGCCCGACCCGAGCCCAGGCCTACCAGGAGCTATAAGCATTCCGAGAGGATATCTTTGGTGGAAACTCTTGTAGAAATTGACGGTGCCAAAGTACGACTAAAATATCGTAGGAACCCTAGATTGGAGCCTCCCCTCCATCATCTTTGACCTTTTGTTCATCAATTTGGTGGAGAAATTGCCTGGGTAAACGATTAGGTAACTCTCAACAGGTAAAAAAAATCAAGAAATTCTGGGCAAGAATCGAGTTCTAGAGCTAAATTGAGTAAGAAATTGCTGCTAAGACAAGAGTTTTTGACTAAAGAAAAGGGGAGGTCGGGAGAAGTTCTATCGTTACCTAGATAAACTGTTTTTCTTTATCTTTTTATTTATGAGTAAATATTATTCTTTATGCTTATGTTTTTAACTGGTGGCCATGACCTTTTCTTTAGCGACCAAACTGACTAATTTCAATCTTGCAATTGTTTTTGGATTACAATTATACTACATAAATTGTACTACATAAATTGAATAATACTTGGTTAATATATTTTTATCTTATAAGTTATTTATTGGTAGCTCAATATATATATAGAAATATTTTCACGGATCATACTCACTATGCCAAAAAACTTATCAGACGACAGACAGAAACTATTGTCTGATTTGGAGTGCCACCATTGTAGAGTGAGCCGTCGTCTGTTGAAAATTTAGACAACGGTGGAACACAATTGTCTGATAAACAAACAGGCAACGGGTATGTGTTATAATTGTTGTGTGATGGTTCGACAGATGGCTCAGCAGATGCCATGAGCAGCAGTTGAAGCGCTGCCTTCCGACAATAGTGATTTTTTGCAAGCTGTTGTATGTTAAGTATATCAGGCAACATACTTTTATTTTTTGTGTTGTTTGATTGATCCTCAAACTTCAGTGCTTAGACTATATCTGTTGTATGATCAACATTTGGGACAACAGCAACTGCTGTCTGATTTAGTTTTTGGACAACAGAGTTCAATTGCTTCTGTTGTGTGAGTATAAATTAGAAGAGACTGATTTGTTAAAAACTGATGTGTGATATGAACGATTGCGGTGTGTTTGTCCCAATTTTAGCCATTCAAACAAGTGGCAGTTGTCATTATATCTCTATTATGTTGTCTGATTATTTGAACATCCCATTCCTGAATTAAATTGTACATTCATTTGGTCCATTTACCAAATGAACAGTAGTTCATGAAATATAAACATTACAAACCATCAAATATAAACTTTGCAAACCACTAATCATTGAAGCCAACATTTCAAATAAGAAAAGCATTCTAATGCATGTCCATCTACTTGGGACATCAAAAAGTTGATACATATATATCTATTGTTCCAAAACATACCACACATAGTGCATGACAATCTACCAGCAGAGAAGCACAAAAAGATGCTTTCTTTAGCAAAAATGTACCAGCAACAAACGCGATACTTCATGGCTTATGCCCATGTGTTGACAACAAACTTCCCCCACTCATTTTGCACTTGATCAATATCCGCTTGGGTATTGTACCTACGTGTGCATTTGAAAGCATAATTAGCTATAATGAGCCACGCTCATTATACCGCCAGAAGTACCAACTCCCACCAAAGGAGTGACCTACGGAAACACAGCCAGGCGGGCTATCGCCTGAGCCCCGGATAGCCCCCAGATCACAGCTGACTCGTCGCCACGCGCCGCGCCAAGATAGCATCAGAAGCTCCAGACGCTGGGAATCGAAGCACATCAGTCCCACATCGAAAACAAGAAGAAGATCAACCTTCTCCTCACCTATAAAAGGTTCTCTCCTCTCTCCTAATTAAGGACGCATTATTACTACTCATTTATTGTTATGCTGCATATATGCATTGACTGACTTAGGCATCGGAGAAGTGAAGACCGCCCAACACGGTCTCCCTCTGATGCCCTGTCTCTCGTGTGACAGCTAGCGAAGGCCATCAAGTCCTCAGAGTAGCGGTCCGCCCACCGGACCAGCGTTTAAAGAAAGATCGGTTACCGCCGGACTTTGAGCATTAACAAGTATATTGGCTGCTGCCTCTCCTCTCCCACTAAAATCAGTTTATTATATCAAAATGATTAGTTAATCATTTTGGTGAATGAGGCATGGACATGATAGCAAAGTTATGAGAAATTGAGTCAAGTGACTATATTTACTACAATCTACTAGCAGAGAAGCACAAAAAAGATGGTTTCTTTAGCAAAAATATACCAGCAGAAAACGCTCTACTTCATGGCTTATGCCCATGTGTTGACAACAAACTTCCCCCACTCATTTTGCACTTGATCAATATCTGCTTGGGTATATTGGCTGTTGCCTCTCCTCTCCCACTGAAATCAGTTTATTATATCAAAAGGATTAGTTAATCATTTTGGTAAATGAGGCATGGACATGATAACAAAGTTATGAGAAATTGAGTCAAGTGACTATATTTACTTAGCTTCATATGAACTATTATTGACATTTTACAAGAATGTAGAGAAGTTATGATCAAGCTAGATCTCTTCACTTCACATAATAAAACACATTCCAGTGGAATTTAAATGGAATTCCACAATAAACATGTCACGCCCCGAATTTTGCATAACAAATTCAAATCCCAAACATGAATAATAACCAACACAAATAAAGTCCTGAATTTTTTTTTTCTTAACCAGCGTCTCACAAACCATAATACAAACCTTGTAGCAACTATCTCTCGAGTCAAATATTGCAAAACCACAATAAATAAAAGTTACGCTCAAAGGAGTTTATAAAACACACCAAAATAGACTAAGTGCTGATGTCAACCCAGCTGCTCTACTCAGCTCGCTCTCGACCCTGATTATCCTGACCTGTAGGATTATCCGCTACACCGTTTGAATAGTGTACCGGGATTGCAACAACACAAAACCCGGTAAGCTTTTTGCAAAGCTCGTGAGTAAATAAGAAATGAACGATTGATTTAATAAATCACAAAAACACAACTTAATCACAACATTTTCAACACAAATCAAACATTCATTAACAAACTCAAAACCATTTCAAATAAAGTCTCTCCACTCGACACTTCATAACCTCCATCCCTTGTCCATGATCACGAGTAACCCAACTCGCTACTTTCATGTCACACAATGGAAGACAAACTCTCCAACCCGTGTTCATGATCACGAGTAATCCAACTCGCTGCTTTCATGTCACACAATGGCTAACAAACTAGAGCTCTAGCTTAATCGTAACGTGTCACCTTGGCCTAGGTTCACCTTTACGATATAATCACACATTCCCCACATTAGCCTATGATCCATTGATCGAACATTTAAAGGTCCCTCAGACTCAAATGTTATAACTATTCTCACATACGTGTTCTCACAATCCAATAGCCAATTACCATATAAATTGTAATTCTAAAACCATCACGCGTTTTAAACAATAATCTAAAACGATCACCATCATTATTCTTTCATTCAATGTCATTTAACATAATATATCATGGCAAATCTCAAACGAATGACATATCATAACCTTTTTTATCAGACTTTCATACCTCAATGTCACACCATATCATATAAAATCACGTAGATATATATATATATATATATATATATGTAATCATCCACTGAGGAATGACTACTAATACCAACTATAGTTCACACGGAATAAAAAACCAAAAATTTTATTTATTATATACTTTAAAACTCAATCCTTAAAACTATTTTTCATGCATAGCAATTAATTGTGCAACAAGGAAATTCGGTTCGTAAATGAACCATGTGAGATTTACTCACCTCCAATCCTGCTGCGTCTTCTCAGCGTAAAATACGGTTTCCAATCATCCACCAACTCAAACCGTCAATCACCTAACCAAATACGATAAATAACTTAGCGTACAATTCAAGAACGCACTTATATGAACATCCAACGGTCGGAACTTCACTGTGACCACCCAAAGTCATCGGGACAGTCCTACGATCATCATATCAAAACTACAAGTCGATCGGACGGCTCGATCCTCACGGATCACAAAATGAACGATCGAAATCGATCGAAATTGTAAAAATCAAAACTTAATCATACGATCTCCAAAACTTAAGTGTTGTATGTTGAAATGATCGTATCAACATGTAGAACACAAAAATGGGCAGAAAATGCCCTTGAGGTGGCCGGAAATGGTCGCCGGAATTAGAGGCAGAGCCGCCGCCGACCACCGCCAATGGCGTCGGGGGTAGGGTATTCCTCTTCGTTTCATCGATCTGAGAAACTTTCATAACTAGCACGAAGTCAGAAAACAAGTGGAAGTGATCGAAAATACCTCAAACAGTCCGATTTGGCTGGAAATTTTCCAGAAACCGGCGAGAGCTTCGATGAACGAGAAAACCTTCACTTCAGATGCTGTGCTTCTTAGAGCTTGATCAGGAGGTTGAGGCGAGTTCAACAAGCCAAGAAACTCGAGTTTTGGTGGCCGGTACAAGGAGAAATCGACGTTGAACTCAAAACGGGCTCAAACCGAGACCATGCTCCCGCCGCCGCTACAGGCCACGAGGCGGCGCAAGGCTGCCACCGGCAGCTGCTCAAGGTCGAGGTAAAGCTAAAGGAAGTGGTTTGGTGTGGTTTGGTGGCCGGAGGAGGGAGAACGGAGCCGGAGACTCTGTGCTCTGTTTTCGGTTCTGTTTCGGGAGGGGGAGAGAGAGAAAAACCGAGCGGCTACCAAAAATAGGAACCCTAGCTATTTTTGGAAATTTCCAAAAATAGCTAGATATATATACCCAAAATAGAAACTTTTCCAAACGCGATAACTTCTTCATACGAACTCCGATTCTTGCGTTCCGCAATGCACGAACTCGTATCGACAGGCTCCACAACTTTCGTGAAGGAAGTTTTCCCAAATTCCGTACGTACAAAAAGTCAATTTTTGTGACCTCCCCCTAAATAACGTTCGTTTTGAAAATAAACTCATTCAAAACCAAATTCCTCATACAACAACATACAAAACATGCCCACAATTCATATTTCATATAAATGAACAATATCGAATTACAAAACATTTAACTTAGAATTTCGGGTCGTCACAAAACAGGAGGAAACTTGAAAAGAAATAATAAAGAAGGTTAGAAGTAACAATGTTGTTCACGGCAGAACAAGACTTACCAAGTGCCAACATCTTATTGTGCACATAAAAGGTTAATCATTGTTCGTTTATTAAGGGGGAAAATTTAAACTTTAAGACAATTTACCTTGATATCTTGAGATTCATAAATACATTCATGAATTGTCCAACTAGGTCCTTTTCTTGATCTGCAAGAAGAAAATAGCCAAATTTCAGTAAAACAAGCAAAACAGGTGCCGGCCAAATTAGCCCATACATCACATTCAAGAAAGTTAGGGACTGTAAGTACCAGAATAGAGGTTGTCCCAGAGTCTTAATATTCAAAAAACTTAAACAAGACTCAACTGTGGAACACTAAATAATGAGGATGCACCCCACTCTCTTACCTCAGGATTCACAGATTTTGTTCTCATATCATGCTTGCACACAAGGCAGCATGTCCCCCATTTTGTCAGCCATGAGTCCACACAGCTTGAATGAAATTCCGCAAGTAACTCTCAAGTGATTAATGGAAATATTTAAACTTTGAATGACAAGGTAAGAAATGTCAACTTATTTGACGTCCTATTACTACTACTAGTTGGCAATATACTGGAAAAGAAAAGACTATATAATATAACACTTTCATGTTACTCACATTCGTTTGCACATCTACCACAGGCTCAGAAACAGAGTTAGATGCCCTTGAATAGCAATCTGGATCTTCTTCCTACTCAAAAGTAAGGCAGATCAAGATATATTAATTAAAGCTCTTGCTGACATAAAGAAAAAGTAAAGATCTGAAAAAATCTAAAACCCATAGGTTTAACCCAACTGGTTATGAAGGGTGGGTAATAGATTGATAGGATTAGAATAGACTATGTCAAGGGTTCGATCCCCGGCAATGTGATACCGAACACACACACACACAATAACAATTTTTGTGTTTTTATAAATAATGTTTCATAATTAGAAATTTTATATTTTGAAATTCTCATGGAAGCAACATTATATTAGTTGTCAACCCTCATATAAAGCTTCCATTTGGAAACTTGTGGGTGTTGATCTTCTCAGTTCAAGGGGGATTCCAAAAATCACACTATTCCCTTTGCTGATGTTATGAACTTGCCATGAAATATCAGTTTACCAAAAGTTTAGCAATACGCCATACTGAAACCGGCAAGCAAATGTTTAGGTAAGCACAAGGAAACATAAATAAAATTATATATGAGAAGAATTCAAACTAAAATATCAGATCAACATCAAAAAAATTTCCTTCCAAACACAGTTTGCCTTCCAGAATATCACAACATACCAAAACAACCAGCCCCAACCAATTTTTCAATATTTAAAGAAAACAAAATAAAGTACCAAACAGGGAATGAAACAACTTTCTCAGCTAAACAATTGGGCAACTGGACATAGATATAAGCACTAGATAAATGGTTTTCAAAACTAGTTGATAAAGTCAAATTGCAAGACCTTTTA
>LYNE01000362.1:0-13474 GCA_001662545.1 Rosa x damascena | reverse complement strand
TTCCTATTAGGGTTAGACTACTCCTCTTGTCCTTGTATATATACCCCTTTGTGGGATGAATAGAATTATTATTGAAAACCCTAAAATCAAAGTATTCTTTTCTACTTTGTTTGGCACAAGCAGAGCGAAATAGACTCTCATATATATGTAAGCATACCTGCTCCATTTGATTTTCTCTAATGCATTCCAAACATTCGGCTCTGGTGTGTTACATGGTCCTATAGTAGCCTGCCATTGCATTTGCATTAAGTGAACATTATCAAGATAATCTGCAAAATCAATCAGGGCTACCATACAGTCAATCAATAAAACTGACAAATACAACTATATATCAAAATTAGAAGACTTCAAAGTAGAAACTTGCCTTGAGTGCAAGGAGTAGAGTTATTGTCTCCAAGCTGTGCTGTCCTGATCAACAGTGCAGTCAATGTACCTAACATAAATAGACTAGCATGAGTCATAAGACTTTATAAAGACTATTGTTGTAGTTCAAACAAGAATAGAATTTAGTAAAAGCCCAAATGAAAAGGTAGATGAGCCCAGATGGCTGGAATATCTAAACTGCAAAATGAAAATGGTATAAACAAAAACCAGAGGAGGAGGAATCCAATGCATGCCAATTCTACGAGTCTATTTCATCGGAAAAAAAAAAAGGTAAAAAAAAAAGACCATGTAATCTGAAAACAAAAACTTGACTATTGTACCAACAATAATTCCACAGTCTTCTCTTTAAAGTCGTATTAAGTTCATGTTGTGCAAGACACCAGTCTTGGAGTATGTCTTTCCAAGCTGTGTTGACAGGAAGCAAGGAACTAGTATACTAGCTAATTTCCTTTAAACATTGAGATAACATATTCACAACGGGGTTGATTAAGTCAAGACTAACGTTTGATAAAGACCATGGCCATGGAAGCAGCCCCATATGACAACGCAACAAATATATACGTATGTGCTTATGCGTTTAAAGATCTCTATACTTTTTTACAGCGCCATAATCAATGATATATATGTACACCAAAAACAAAACTTAGAAAAGAAACGTTAGGCAATGCATATGGTAGTGGAGACTCCTGAAAGTAACTTTCATTAATTCCCAGTTACAAAGAAGAGTGAAAATGATATATTAAGCACTAAAAGTAGATGCAGATCTCCAAAATATATGAGGCCATAATCTTTCATTTAGAGCAATATTTTCTAAAATACGGCTTTAGACATTAAATTTATTAATAAAAAGAAAAAAAATACAAAAAGAGCGGACCAATTGACCCCAATGTACAAAGAAGAAAAATAAAAGGATTAATTTCAGTTTACCCCCCTGAGGTTTGGGGCTGTCATCATTTCACCCCCTGTACTTTCAATTTTAAATTTTTACCCCCTAAACTTTTCAATTTCAATCAGCCGTGTCCAATTTCTACTATTCCGTCCAAATTGGACGTTAAGTTTGACTTTTGATGGCTAAAATGGTCATTTCAACATAAAAAAAAATTAAAAAAATTAATTTTTTTTTCTTTCTGTTTTTTAGTTTTTTTTTTCTTTTTCTTATTTTATTTTTTTATTTTTTATTTTGTCTTCAACCTATAAACCACAAGTTATAATAGGTTTATAAAAACAAAAAAATACTCTAGGTGGTTGAAAGCCGCTCGCTGGTCTACGATATTTGTGATAGATCTCTGATAAAGTGAAGAATTTTAGGATATATCCCCAATAAAGTGAATAAATATTTATAAAAAAAAATTTACACTTTATCTGTAAATAAATATCTGTATATCCCCAATAAAGTGAAGAAATATCTGTATAAAATCATTTTTGGTCTATGATATTTGTGATATATCTCCAATAAATTGAAGAATTTTATGATATATCCCCAATAAAGTGAAGAAATATCTGTAAAAAATGATTTTAATATTTGTGTAAAATCATTTTTTACAGATATTTATTTACAGATAAAGTATAAAATTATTTTTTACAGATATTTCTTCACTTTATTGGGGATATATCCTAAATTCTTTACTTTATTGGAGATATGTCACAAATATCGTAGACCAGCTAGCGCCTTTCAACTACCTAGAGTATTTTTTTGTTTTTATAAACCTATTATAACTTGTAGTGTAAAGGTTGAAGACAAAATAAAAAATAAAAAAAATAAAACGAAGAAACAGAAAAAAAAATTATTTAAAACTAAGAAATAGAAAGAAAAAAATAAAAAAACTAAAAAACAAATTTTTTATTTTTTATTTTTAAATTTTTTTTATGTTGAAATGACCATTTTAGCCCTCAAAAGTCAAACTTAACGTCCAAATTGGACGGAATAGTAGAAATTGGACACGGTTGATTGAAATTGGAAAGTTTAGGGGGTAAAAATTCAAAATTGAAATTACAGGGGGTGAAATGATGACACCTCCAAACCTCAGGGGGGTAAACTGAAATTAATCCAAAATAAAATATGATGGAAAGAAATTTCATCCCGAACACTAATGCAGTAACAAAAGAAACTAACAAAATATGACATGTGCATAAAAGTCATTTGCCATATGCCAATGATGCAGTAACAGGCCTATCCTGCAATGGTACCCACCACCTATTACCTTTTTTTTTTTTTTTTTCCTGAGAATGAAAAAGTTTTATTCAAACTAACCAAAATTACAAAACATGGGAATGACCGGTGGTGGACAAGACCTCCCCACTCTCCTCCCTATAAAAAGAACCAGTTACGGGTCCGTCATTACCAATGACATCCATGAGCCTAGAAGGCCCAACTCATAACCAACTACTCCGCCCATTACCTCGGGCTACAACTCCAGCAATAGCATGAGCCGCCATGTTAGCCGCTCTAGGAACATACTGAATATTGTGGATATCCAATGCCACTAGAAACTCTCTGATGCACTCCGCAATAGTACCCTCACTTGCTAGGCATTCATCACTTCCATTTACCATTCTCACAGCCTCCAAGCAATCTGTTTCAACCACGAGGCCAGTCCAGCCTTGTTCCATAGCCCATTCAACATCCCTCATCACAAATAACAACTCAGCTGCACATGGCCTTAATCTTCCAACGACCCTCTCCCCCATAGCTGCTACCATATTCCCATCCCTATCTCGGCACACGATACCAATCCCAACCTGTTCTCCATTTGCAGCCACCGATGCGTCACAATTTAATTTTAGAATTCCACCTGAAGGTGGAGCCCAATGTACTCCATTCCCATCTATGACGCAATCATCCACCTGACCCTCATGGTTGCGACGTTGTGCATGCTTTATACTCTCCCATATGGAAAGACCCATTTCATATATCACCATAGTAGGTTTGACTTGCTCACCATATTGAACAGCATATCGTTCTTTCCAATTAAGCCGAAGGAGCACATTTAAGAAACATACCTCATCCACTGTTAACTTCCTTCTAGCATCTTCTAGAAATTCCACAAAACTTCCCCATGCACCATGACCCAACTTAGAGAAAAAAACTCACCTTTTCCAACACCGCAACACTTTGAGGACAACAATATGTTGCGTGTAAGGCCGTTTCATTTGCTTGTTGGCATCTAGTACATAGAGGAGTATTCACAATACGCCTCGTACACAAAGCACTCATGCATGGCATCGTACCGGTTGAGCACCTCCAAATGAAATGCAGCATCTTTGGGGGGAGTTTGAGCTTCCAAAGATGGCGCCAATAATCAGAATCCCCTGGGACTGAATTTTGATGCCCACCATGTTCTCTGTCATCCCTAAGGGCCAGCCAGTACCCACTCTTCACTTAATACTTACCATGCCGATTTTGATTTCAGATGAGCTGATCTCGGCCTCCCAATCTCACAAGTGGAATACTGAGAATTGCATCTACTTCTTGAGCCAAACCAATCTGCTCCAATTTTGAACTATCCCACCCTCCTGAATCCAAAATCAGTTCTGAAACCTTCATAGACATATCCAAACCACTTTTGTAAGTTACACTAAAGCCTTCCAAATCAGGGACCCACGGATCAAGAAAAACTCTAATGTCTTCACCACTACCTACTCTCCATCTCAACCCTTGCTTCAGTAACTCGCCAACCCAAACAATGGCACGCCATATAGAAGAAGGGTTCTTACCCACCTCAGCCTCAAGAAAGCTGGTTCTTGGAAAATAGCGAGCTTTGAGCATTCTGCCAACTAGGGAATCTTGACACCGCAATAACCTCCATCCTTGCTTCGCCACAAGGGCTTTGTTAAACTGTTAGAACTCCCTGAATCCCAAACCCCCCTCATTCTTACTCATACACATACGGTCCCAGCTCCGCCAATGCATTCCTTTACCACCCGGCTTACTCCACCAGAACCGGGCTAAGTGTTTATTAATATCCTCACATGTACCAACTGGTAGCTGAAAAACACTCATAGTATACGTAGGGATCGCCTGAGCAACTGCCTTAATGAGTATTTCCTTACCACCTTTTGACAGGATCTTGCCTTCCCAGCCCTGTACTCGTTTCCAAACTCTATCTGCCAAGCCACGGAACGTCCGTTTCTTATCTCTACCGGTAATCGTAGGCAGACCTAAATATTTTCCATGGCAAGGGACTATCTTTATGTCAAGCACACCACTACATTCCTCCTTCACCCAATTCGACGTCCGCGGACTAAAGGAAATAGCAGATTTATCTATGTTAATCTTCTGCCCCGAAACTAATTCATACCTCCCAAATACCTCCTTCAACCTCATACAATCCTCCTTTGAGGCATCACAGAATAACATGCTATCGTCCGCGAAGAACAAATGCTAAATGGAAGGAGTCCCTCGAGCAATAGTAGCCCCGTGAATCTGATTATCAACCTCTGATTTGCGTATCAAGGAAGAGAAACCCTCTGCCACAATAATGAATAGGTACGGGGAGACTGGATCACCTTGCCTAAGTACACGCCTAGGAGTCACTTTCCCAAAAGGTCTACCCTTGAGCAAAATAGAGTAGGTAACAGTCTCAATACACTCCATAATAAGACCCACAAATCTGCTGGGAAACCCCAATACTTCCAACATCTTCTTTATGAAATTCCATTCCACTCTTTCATAGGCCTTGTCCATATACAACTTCACCGCTACCTTTTGTCGACTCTTTTTACCACGTCTTTTCAAATTATGAATCACCTAAAAAGCTGCGATCACATTGTCATGAATAGACCGATTGGGTATGAGCGTACTCTGGTATTCCGAGATGACATCCGGAAACACCAACTTCAACCTATTTGCCAAAGTCTTCGACACCAACTGATACATCACATTACATAGTCTGATCAGCCTAAACTCCACCACCTTTTTTGGCCCTGCAACTTTTGGGATCAGAGCAATCAAAGTGTGGTTAAGCTCCTTAATAGAGCCTTGCCCATTAAGAAAGTCCAAACATCTTGTTACCACATCCGAGCCCACCACATTCCAGTACTTTTGATAGAAAATAGGAGGCATTCCATCCGGACCCGGTGCCTTCGTAGCTCCCATTCCTTTTAAAGCCCTTTCAATATCTGTTCTTGTAAATTGCTTAGAAAGAGCACTCACATGAGCTTGAGATACTCTTGTACTTACAGCTTGGACCATGTCATCTGTGAATTGCCCACCACTAGAAGAGAACAACTGCCTAAAATAAGATACAAACTCACTGCCAATATCCGTTGTACTAGTTCTCCATCTATTATCCTCCCCCAAGATTCCAACAATCGTGTTAGTACAACCTCTTTGCCTTGCATAATTATGGAAAAATTTAGTATTACGATCCCCATGTTGTAGCCAATTAACTCGAGATCTTTGGCACCACATAATTTCCTCTCTCTCCAAAACTTTGTCTAAATTAAGCTCCACCTCCTTTCTTTGCTGCATAGTTTCAGGAGAGGGAAATTGCTTTGCAAAGCATCAAGTTCCATCCTTAGTTCATTCACCTGTCACCGCACACTCCCAAATTTTTCTTTTCCCCATAATTTTAAACGCTCAGCCAGCCTTCTAATTTTAACTACAACTCCACCACTACTTCTTTCAAACCGTGTTTGTTGTACCAAGTGCCCACACTCCTCTTCTTTAATCCACATCTCCTCAAACAAAAACCTTCTACCACGTTTTTGATTACCATCTTCATTAATCGTTGGGGGTTCACACTCAATGAGGATAGGAGAGTGATCAGAGGCCATCGTGACTAGATGATGAGCCAAGAAGCCCCCACACTACTGAATGAGCTCAAATACCAAATCCTCTGTCAATTCTTTCCTTCACATTATCATCACCTTCACGTTTGTTATCCCAAGTAAATTCATACCCCGTAAAAGCAAATTCATACAAACCACAATCCTCCAATGCATGTCGAAACTCATCTATCTGTCTCTGCGATCTAATCGCCGGACCGGTCTTCTCACTAACACACAAAGTCTCATTAAAGTCCCCACAACACAACCAAGGCCCATCTCTTTCCCCCGCTAAACTTCTCAACATATCCCAAGATATATGTCTCTGACTAGCGGTCGATTGCCCGAAAAACCCAGTCACTCTACAGACATAGCCAACCTCCCAAGTGACCATAGTATCAATGTAATAAAAACTCGACGAAATAAAAGAAACTGAAGTGTTACTCCTCCAAAGCATACATAAACCACCCGAATAACCAGCATTAGTCTCATCCCTCGGTACTGAAAGTACTCCATCCATACCCAATCGCCTTTTCAACCTCCCCATTTGACACGACGTCATTTTAGTTTCAATCAGGAAAACTAATTCAGGCTTATGAACATGAATGAAGTCTTTCAGATCTCTGAACGTCCGGTATCCCCTCATCCCTCGGACGTTCCAACTAAAAATCCTCACCGCTCGTGGTGGGGCAGCCTCACTGCTCCCACCACTTCAGGGATACTCGACAATAGCATCACCTTCTTAATCAGCCGTACATCACCTGTCAAACAATTCTCCTCTAATTTCCTCTTCCCTCCTTCCGCCTCAGACTCAGGTATGGTATTAGCTTTCTCCAACTGTAACTTCCTTCTAGCCGTCAATGCACCATTTTCTGCCCTTTCAGATTCTTCTTTCCCACCGGAGATTTCCTATTTGCTCCCAGAGAGAACTCTAATGAGGCCATACTACTCTTGCCAGCTCCCTTAAAATTAGACAACACAATAGGGCCACTCTCATCAAACCTCATACTGGAACCAAAAGCTTGTCGAAAAGCAGAACCGAGCCGACAAACTGCATCACAATCAACCAAGTTCATTATTGGTTGGATAGTCATCTGCATGGTATGGGGCTGACCAACGTCCACCAACATATCAGTTTCTTTCCTCACCGCAACCTCCACCATTGGGACTTCATTGATCATTACCTTACCAACATTCAAATGACGTTGCTGGGCTCAAAATCTTTCTGCCATCAGCATGCCATTTGACTTGGGCTTTAAAGGCAGTGACTTCACTGGGGAAGAAGCCGTATCTTGATCAAGTCCCTCAATCTGCAGCGGCTTCGACAGATGTGAAGATGCTCTACTTAGTGACCGCTTACTCAAATCTGTCGACCAACCTAACCTAGAACTACTTCCATCACCACTGACATCCCCATCGCTAAACGCGGCCTCCCTACTATTCCTCCCTACCCTAGGGCCTATTCTTCTCTCATGCACATCCTTATCTACCCTCAAGCTTAATTGGAAAGGACGTTCCCACTTTGGCTTATTCTTGATACCCAACTTCTCAAAACAGATTCTTGTTGGGGCCCTATTAACCCACACTCTTGGCAAAACTCCGATAATCTTTCGTACTGGAATTCAATTAGTTGATCCCCAAACTCTGGAAAGTTTACAACAGTAAGCCGCAACAGAGACAAGGAGATATCCAGGTGAACCCTAATATAAACACATCGTCCCACACAATACCCCTTCTCATCAGCTTTAACCTCCTTATATTCTCCTAGCATGCCACCAATATCCTCAGCAACTTCAGGTGTGCGAAACTTCCAAGGAACTCCATGAGCCTGGACCCAAAATACTGCAAAACCCAGGTTCACCTCAGTAATAGCTCGTGCATCACCCATAGGAGCCATGACAATCAATGAATTATCAAAGTCCCAAGGCTCCTGATTCAACACCCTTCGCATATCTCCTTCACTTGGAAACATGGCAGAAAATGATCGCCTTTGACATCACTGATGGTAACTCCCTTATCGCCCCCCCACCCCCACAATAGTGAAAACAGATCATAAAACTCTGACGTTGAAAAGTTCTGTCCGTCAGAACTTTACAGACCACCGCGAATTGATACTTGAGAGCCGACCTAGCTGCAAGTCCCTCAATTCTCAACCCCTTTGATTCTATAACGTCCCGAACCTAAATTCACCGGTTTACTAGTCATTTGGAAAGTAAACGACAATTTGTTTTACCTTTACTCTTTTTCGGTAACTTTAGTGGCCCTAAATTGTTGACTTTTTGTTCGGGTCAAAATTTGATAAAGTTTCCTTCATGAAAGTTGTAGAGGACGTTAAACCGAGCGTGTGCATATGTGGTACGTAAAAATCGGAGTTCGTACTCGAAAGTTATAAGCGAAAGATTAAAGTTATTGTTCATGGTTACTGTTTACGGTAACTTTCTATAAATAGCTGAGTTACTGTGGTAGATTTCCATTTTCGGAAATCTACCGAATTTTCTCTCTCTTCTTCCCCGACTTTCCTTCCCCTTCTGTCGTTTTCTTCCACCGGCGAATTCTTCAGTTTCCAGCCACCCCACGACGGAATCCGGGCACCGGCAGGATCGCCTCCTCCTCCTTGTCATGCTGGGGTGGTGTTTTGCGGTGGCTCGGCCGGAGGAGCTCGGATTTGAGCCGTGGAGTCCACTGAAGCAAATCGGAACTTTCGTCGATTTCCGGCGATTTCAGCCGTTTCCGGCCACCAAACCGGCGTCGAAGGTGCGGTTTTCGCCAAGGATCATTTTCCCCCTAGCCTTGAGCCACAATTTGCAGTGTAGAGGGAGAATTGATCAAAACCCGATTCTAGGGTTCTTGAAATTTCTGGGTTTTCTTCACCGGCCAATCTCGAGCACTTAAAGGTAAAATTGGAATTTCTTGTAATTGTGAAAAGTGTTGGGTCTGTTGAGTAGGTGGTGCTGCCAAAATTTAGTGGTCATTGGTGGTGGTTGCCGGTGGCGCGTGTGGCCCACGCGCCGCCGCTGTGGACGGCATATGGTGGCTCGTAGAGTGGAGCTTGAAGCCCAAATTTAGTTGTTTTAAATAGCATTTGAATTATAGAGGCTATAATTGTGATTTTGGTGAAAATTGGAAGAGTTGGGATTGGATTTTGAATTGTTGGAAAACTATAATACCAGTTATTGAATATCGAGAATCCGACGATCGGATTTCTCTTGAATAATACCTAGAAATTATAAATCGACGAATTGGACTCTATGGTATAGTTTGGAGGGAATCCGAGAGGGATTGAAAGAGTTCGGTTTAAGGGGATGATTAGGATTTTTCAATAACTAATTATCGTAAATTTAATTTCCGTCCAGTAATTACGTTTTTACGAGTATTATTCGTACAGGACGAGAGGAGTCTTCATACGAGGAGGATACCGATCGTCGACAGGACTAGCTAAATACTGTGAGTGGACTTTTGTTTTTAAGTAAATGATGCATGCATTTATTTCTTTGAATATGCTCTATTTATTTATCAATTTACATTTCGAGCGTGGGATTTAATCTTAGAGATTGATTTCGCTTTATCTCATATAAGTGCTTTCGATAATGATTTGTTTCCGAAGTTGATTATGATTTATAATCTTATTTGACGAATTATAGATTTCCGAGGTGATTTCCGGAATTATACTTTTAATTATATTCTATTTCGATTTGAGACTTTTAAAGGATTTTCGAAATGGGATTTCGATGGAGTTATATTCCTTATTTATTTATCGACTTCGGTTTTGGCCTTAGGAATGCCTTGATGATGATTTTGAAATTGGTTTTGTTTCGGTTTACGGAAAACATGTTTATTATTATTTCTTCCTATTTATTTTAAACTCGAGATTATCTTGGCGTGTGGGACACATCATTGGAAATTCTTTTACGAGAGATGGGGAAGCCTTATGTATTTATGGATTTACTTGGTTTTCGGATTTTATGTTGCCATACTTTGAGTGACTATTATCATTGCTAGCATTGATCTTCCGCCTTTGTGGCGAGGTGATGGGATCACCGAAGCCCTCCGCCTTTGTGGCGCTGGTTACTGTCTCTATGACAGTAATTCTCAAGCCCAGTATCCTATCGCTACACATAGTGGCGTAAGGGTATATTACGGGAGTAATGGGAGTACTTTAGCCTGGGAGGCTATCACCCGAGCCTGGGAGGCTCACTCATATGGCTATCATCTTCCCCTCCTCATTATATTCTTGACTAGCGGGGCTAGTCCGATTTTCCGTTTAACCAGCGGGGCTGGTCCTATTTCTTGAGTATCGGAGTTTCAATCTTTTCTTATCATTGTTTGACTAGCGGGGCTAGTCCGATTTTCACTATAGCCAACGGGGCTAGTCTTATCTTCTTGAGAAACGAGATTTCGGTTTTACTATATATCTTTTCGAGTGTTGTGACTAGCGAGGCTAGTCGGTTTATCGTTGGAAATCCTCAGATTTAAAGCTAATCGTGTTTTTCTAATTGTTGCATGCATCGGTTTTTTTTTATGAAATAAATGTGGGAAAGTATGAAATCATTTTCCTTTTAAAAATTGTTTATTTTTGTCCACTCACGCTAATGTTTTTCGTCTACTTTCCCCTGGACCTTTTGGTTTCTAATGCCCAGTTTGCATGTGTTATTAGTTGAGGTCGGGCGTAAATGGAGTTGAGGCATAGTCAACTACATGGCTTCAGCGTTTGCCTTTGAATTAGGTTTTCCTTATTTACCTTTCTATTAGAATTACTCTGATTACCTGTGGGATTAATGTTATTCAAGTTTTGTTTTGTGTTATGTGAATTGGACGATGTTATGATTTGGGGAGCGGGGTGGCTCCAGGAGAATAAAGATGGATGATTTAGAAGTGTAAATGTTTTCCTACAGGTTTTGAGTAGCCTACTTTTAGGGGAAGTTCCGCCAAATTTTTGGTAGAATTTCTTCTAAGGTGGGCCCCGCAGGGCCACTTCCGATTTCGGGGTGAAATCCGGGGCGGGTCCTGTCAGATTCCCTCTCCGAAAGAACCAAGGAACCTGCAAATCGCCGCTCTACTTCCTCCATATCACAGAGCACAGAGCAAACCACCAGAATGCTAGATCCAACGTAGAAAATTACTCTAGAACCAAGGATTTGGGTAAAAAAAACCTATAAACCCTAGGAGCTGCCAAAGAAACCCTAGCAGAGCCAAACCCTCGTGACGTGAATCAGAGGGACCTTTCCTTTTCCACCATCTATTACCTTGATGAGAGCATTGCATGTAAAATATGTATCTCTTTGCTCTTTCTTTGCAACATAAATGGATATAAAGCACCCACAAGGCCAGCAACTTATGGTGAATAAAAATAAGCAACATACTGCAGCAAAAAACCTAGAAAGTTAAGCTGCTCTTTTGATGGGGAAAACCGATGGCATCTGAGGATTAAAAAAAAAGGACTGCAAGAGGTGGAGTAGCACACCAAACTAGAGAAGAAAACCACTAGCAATCTAAAGATACAATAGTTCTTTAATTGCAAATTGAAAATGAAATACAATATCCTAGAATCTATTTAAGGACATTACAATAGAGAGTGAATGTCTACTTGGTAAAAGTACTTCAAAGCAAACATTCGAAGATCTGCAGCAAAGTCATTCATCCTTTTAATGTCAGCAACCTGATTCATTACCAATTTATAAAGCATTAATTCCCATTCATCCTTTTACTCGTCACTACTTCAATCTCAACTTAACAATTAAACTCATATATAAACTTGTCCATAAACACACATTTAGACATGCACTTAACAGCAATAAAAAGATCATGGCATACTTAATTCACATTGCTAAAGACTCAGCAAACTGAACTCACACATATGCACTAAGAAACCAACTAGATCCTACTACAACCAACTAACAGAGAATGACCTCAGAGTTTAAAATTACTCATATCCTGCTGCTTATAATCAAAACAGAGTTCAAGGTCCTTACCAATTTCTGATTTCAAACTAACACTACTACAAAAATCGAAATACACAACACTCATCACACAACAGAACCAAAATCTGCTATTGTGTGTTAACACCAACTCTATCATACAACGGAACAAATCTGAATTTGTTGTGTGAATGCAAGGAAATTGAAAACTTTTTTTTTAGGAAGACATTGCACAACTGAGTTAAGGATTTTATGTTGTGTAAGTGTGAGGCCTAGAATGGAGGGAAATGAGCATATGATTCCCTCTGAGAACGAGCTCAACAAAATGCAATTTGAATTATACACACAACAGTCTTTTGTTATCTGTTGTACAACGAACTGTTGTATGAATTTTGAAAAATCCCACTAGGCACACCTAGTGCAAGATGCACAAATTTATACAACATATTGTCATTGTTCTGTTGTCTGAGAATGGAAGAAAATTGCACAGCGCCACAAAGTTTCAATTTGATGAAACCTATGTAGGTACAAGCGGCAAATTTTCCCTCCTAGCCTGCTTTGTCATTATATTGTCACACGACGATCATTTTCATCTGTTGTTGGAGAAACTTAAGACAAATTGGACTCTCCCACCAAACATCTTAATTGAAGCCCGACAACCACTCTTATTCCTTTACTTTCCCCCAATTACTCCCACCAAACCCACAATTGCGTGCTCTTACTTAGCTCCTTCCAATTCAACACAGCAACCCATGCATGTACTCTTACTCGAAACCGAATCCAAAATAGCCCGCAGCCAAAGGGAAGAATTAAACCCTTGAAATCAAACCCCAGGAATCAAACCCATTTCTCTACTAAGATCCCTACTACAATTTGGGTATTGATTTGGAAAATTAGGGCTTCGATACATTGTTCTTCAGGTTCGTAGATCTAAGGTTTGTTTCAGTTTTCTATGTTTTTTGAATGAAAGAGTTAGTGATTACAACGGATTGAGGGTTTGTTTCAGGGTTCGGTTCTAATGGTGGACTGAGGTTTACTCGTTGTTGCTTTGGAATTTCTTTCCCCAAGAAGGTTTGTTCTTCTTCCTGGGTTTGTTCTTCTTTCTGGTTTCTTCTTCTTCTTCTTTCTGGTTTCTACTTTGGATAATGTAAGTGGATTTGTGCATATTTCAGTCTGTCTTGACCATCAACCACCATTATCTCTCTTTGTCGGACTGTTACTTCATCGGTCGACGTTATCAAGAGCTGATTCCAGGTCTGCTTTACTTCTCTGGTGAAATTTGGGTTTTTTTTTGCAAGAACGTTCTTGGGTTTGTTCTTCTTTCAACTGGGTTTCTCTGGGTTTACGGGAAAAAGTTTAAGAGGTTGTTATCCTCTCTCAGTCCTCTCTCATAGTCTCTCGCGGCAGAT
>LYNE01000361.1:123617-135076 GCA_001662545.1 Rosa x damascena | reverse complement strand
CATCTAGGCAAGTTCGTCGATTTCTTTGTTTTCGTTGGTAATTCCTATGATCTAATATTCTAATTGAAACCGTCCGCACTTCACTAAGTTTATTCCTCTCCCAAAGTCATAGGGTGCATCGCCAATGAGTGTCGTATTGCTTTTGATTTTAGAGAAGTATGCAGTATAGACTTACGTAAATCCGTCCCAGCAAATTAACATTTCACAAAGCGTCAAGGATTATTGTTGTTTTCATATTTTATATATAACTAATTTCACCTTGTGATTGGCCTCTATAATCTATATTATCTGCTTTTTAGGAGATAAACAATTGGTCACTTGTCTTTTGTTAAGATCTACACTAGCTCTTAATTCCGTAATCATTTTCTCTCTCTCCGAGTACCACTTATAAACGAGATACGTTATAGTTTGTGCTGTATTATATTTGAAGCAATAATATTTCAAATTGGTGGTGTTCGGCACTCTCTGACACCCCCGACACGTCTTGGTTTTTGTCACGATCGTATCAATTGTATGGCTTTGACTTTCTGACATTTCGAAGGACACTACACTAAAATACATGTAATGATAACCGATACTCTACCATTCTTTGGATTTTTTTTTCAATTAAAAATAAAGATTGAAACAAAAACAATACAAAGTTTATTGTCATTTTGAGGGTATAATTGCAACATTTAATCCTAGCTCTAGGCTATAAGACTTAGATTACATAGACATGTACATTATGAAATGAAATAGTATATCATGACTGTTATAAGTCGCCTCTTAGCTCAACTAGGAAGATAAAGAGAGAGAGAGAGAGAGAGAGAGAGAGAGAGAGAGAGAGAGAGAGAGAGAGTGAAGTGTAGAGAGCAAGAAGTTGCTTTGTGTTGAGTTAGGTTGTAAATGATTCAATTGATATATATGTGAAATGGTGAGCCTCAACCTCTTAGATAGTGAAGGTTGAGGTGTATTCATGATATTTCATAAATAGTATAATTCTTATGGAGTAAATACTAAGAGAACACCAAAAGGTCTTCAGGAATTGATGTCTAGTGCATTATATATAGTTCGCTTCTTTTATCTCGTATAGTCATTAGTTTACTGAACAGGCACTCCACTAGGTGTTGTACACCAATAACTATATATTTTTAATTAATTAATTATAATCTTATTATTAAGCTAATTCTTCTTAACATGGTTAAATTTTTGAAAGAGCAGAATTGTCTTTTATCTATATGAAAACAGTCCTTTAAAAAAAAAAACAGTTTTTTACTGCTAATAACTGAATAATTTCATTTTTTTTTTCATTTGTACAAAACAAAATTTTTTAGCAAAAAGAAAAATTAAAAATCATCAAAAAAAATTTAAAAAGCAAATTGACAAGCGTGTGGGGCTCATGACACGTGTTAAGAGGCTAGTAGAAATGATGTACATAATTTATTTATTTATTATCTCTTGACTATGATTTTACCGGGTCCTTGCCGGAATCGGTGCTTCTTTTATCTCTAACCCGACTCTATTTAAAGTTTAATAAAAATAAGGCAAAAAATCATTAATAATCACTGAGTTTTAACCTGTTTGAAACATAACTCACTGACCTTTCAAAAATATCACTTAACTCATTCACATTTAACATTATCTTACACTTAACTCACTATCATTAAATTTTCCGTTAAAAACTGTTAAAATTGAGGGTATATTTGTCAAAACATTTTAAAAAATATTTCTAATTTTAAAAAAATAATTTCTTAATTTATTAGATTTTTCATTTTTTTTTAAATTTCTGAAATTTCTAATAAAAAAGTTTTTTTTTAATTGAAACTAGCCTTCTTCATACATGCTCTGCATGTGTAATAATTTTTCTTTAAGAAAAAAAAAATAAAATAGTTATTGCAAAGAGAAAATAGTGGGAGAAAAAGTACGGGTTGTGGGATAATTTCTTTTTTATTTTCTAATAAAAATTTATTTTATAATTATCAAATTTACCCTTGTGATTTAATTTATTCTTAAAGTTTTTTAATATTTCAAGGTTAAATCTGTTAAAAATTTCAGTTTTGGCTAGCAAAGCCTCTTCTCTTAATAATAAAAAATTATTTTATAATTAATTAATTATCCAATTTACCCTTGTGATTTAATTTATTCTTAAAGTTTTTTAATATTTCAAGGTTAAATCTGTCAAAATTTTCAATTTTGGCTAACAAAGCCTCCTCTCTTAATAATAGTATAGATATAATCTGAAAAAAATATTTCATGTTAGAAATGCATTTGTTTGTGTGTTTAGACAAATGTACCCTCAATCTTAACAACTTTTAATAGTAGAATTAACGACAATAAATTAAGTGAAAGACGGATGTAAAAGTGAGTGAGTGAAGTGTTGTTGTTGAAAATGCAGTGAGTTAAGTGTCGAACATGTCATAAGTCAGTGATCATTTATGATATTTTTTCTAAAAATAAAGTGAATACAATAATTTGGTCTCAATTAGTAATGTATAAAACCAGGTCGGCCCAAATTCGGACGCAGCCCACAATCGACTGTTTTCACCTTCTTCAGTTTTCTCACCATCACACACTGCTATTTCAAACTCCGCGGCCGCTTTCACTTTCGGAGTTTTAGGGCGGGAGCCAGTGACGGAAGAAATGGAAGACCCAGTTCCTTCTTCATCAGCCCCACCCGACCTCACAACCATTCACAGATCTCAGTCTCTCTCTCTCTCTCTCTCTCTCTCTCTATTTCCGCCTCACATTCTTGTTTCAATTTTCTCAATCAATTAATGCTTTTCCTCTTTCTAAATTTGAAGACGAGTGCTTGAGCTCGAAGAGATTCTTGAGCGATGCCGCCGAGACAATGATTCCGAATCACCTACTGCAGATTCTCAGGATTTACTTAACGACTGCGCCGTGTTTCTCCGGGTAATTTTGAATTTACCCCCACTCTCTTTTGGTTCAATTTCTAAATTTTCGTTACGTTTTTCTCTCATTCTGCATGTAAATGTTGCAGAGTAGTGTTGAAAAGATAGTATCTGATTGCTCTGATGTTGGTCTGTTGGGGGATCAAGATTTTGGTAAGTTCACTACAAGCAGCTTAGTTTTTTACTTCACTGGGCGGTTATGGGGGTGTGAAATTTGGTGCTTTTACTTGCTGCTTAATGTGATTTTTTCAATTTTTAGAAGCATATATGGGAGACTAAGCCTGGCAACGTGCGGGTATAGTGCGGGTACGGTGCGGGTTCTTAACGGGCCGGGTTAAGCTGGAGCTTAGCTCCGTGGAGGCCGAGAGCGCTAAGGTTTCCGATGAAATTGTGGGTCTTGTTCGAACCCATGAGGAAGGTGAGGGTACTATCTTGGTCTGGCATGCTACTGCACATTGACATGTAAATGACACGTGATGGGATAATGTTTTTGTTTCTTATGAGTTTATTTTTTGGATCTGCAGATTTTAATCGGCTCAATGTTGATATTGGGCAGTTGAAATGTTCATTGGATTTTGTTGGATCACAGGTTGGTTTTCGGTTGATAAATCATTGGATAAAATATGGCCTCGGCCTCTTTGGTGGTAATATAAGTAATGCCAGCCTATTTGATTGTTAAGAAACTTGGGTTCTAGAAAACAAACACTGGTTTAGTTGGTTGCACTTGAGTTTGATAGGATTTCCACATGAAGCACAATCTTATAGATGGGTGGTTTTCTGTGCTCATGTCCCTGAAATTGGTAGAAACACTCGGCATTACTGCTGGATATGTTCACTTTCATTAATCTTATAGTTCCTCTGATGCGAGATTGACATTTTTGGGCCTTTAGTTGTGCTGGTCCCTCCAAACCTTTTAAAAGCTTGATGGTTCTTTTCCTACCGAAGAATGGTACTGAATTCCTGGTTAAGCTTACCCTGGAACCACTATGTTCATGCATATGATCATCTCATACCATTTTGCTACTGTATTGGGTTTTATTGGATACCTATAACCAGATCTTTTCTCATGAGGTTATGCATTAATTAGACATTGGATTTAGTCATAATTATAGTGTTTGTATACGTATTGTGATTTAGCCATTTCTCCAAATACTCTTCAATTGTAACTCTAATATCTAATTTTTCCATTCTCGCTCTGATAGATGGGGTGGTTTTATCTCCATACTGTCAAGGAGTATAAATAAAATATGAACCAAGTTTTGTTTTCTTTTTCATAAAAGTGGTGTTTCATGAAGCCAAAATAAGCACCACATTACTAGATTCCATTTCTGAATCCACATTGCAGTGGTTTAACAAAAGTGTAGGACAGAATTGTCAAGCACACCAAACAACCAGCAGAACAACAAACCCAGACCATCTTCTAGTTCTAAAGAAAGAACAAGCAAGCAGTAATTAGCCGATGGAGAGAGTAGTTCACCATCACATGACAGCCCAACTAGTGCCTGATCTGCCATACATCAAGGGCATCCTTCAAGACTTCGGCAGATGAAAGGCTTCTTTGAGAATGCAAAAAAGAACAAACAATATTCATTAACTAGTAGGAGAACTAACAAAGTTTTCGATTATTGAGTAAGAGCAAGAAATGGTGAATTCGTACCTGAAAATCAACTTATCCATCAGTCAGCGCTTCCACTGGTATTAGGTCAACTCCATGGGTGATTTATTTAAATCTTTTTGTTGGACCAGGTTGCCCATCATGATCGAAGTGTTCAACACCTCGCTTGGTACTAATGCCTCCTGATAATACTGATGATGATGTAGATACAGTGGCAGCTTCTGCTTTGTCAAAATCACAACTCAATCCCAGCTCAGAAATACTACCAGTTCTCTTCCTATATCTCTTTTCTGCCGAGTCTTCACTACTTACATCATCTTCATCACCGTCGTCGTCGTCGTCATAGGGCACACTAGCCAGGTGGACCCCACAGCTTCTGAAGAGAAACCCTTGACCGCCAATATAGAAAAAGCTAAGTTGACACGAATAAGGTGTCCATTGATCACTCTTTGCATCTACCTCTTTCTTGATGCCAACATTCAGTGGAATATATTTCAGCCACACATGAGTTGATGGCTCTGTTTCTGTTGCTTCAAAGTAACACCCTAATGTAGTGCAGTCATCCATGTCTACTTCATTGATTGTAATGTGGCGACCAAAACTGCAGTCACCAGAATAATCTTGCGTAGCTTCAAAAACAGCACAAACAACAAGCCCTGTTTTCTCCCATTTCAAAGTTCTAAGGATATCAATCGAAAGTTCATATATATAATCCTCAATACGCATAATCACACACACTTCGAGCTTACGCCAATCAAACCACTTTGGAACTTCACTTCCTGGAAGTATGACCTCAAACTCAGATTTCTTATATACCTGTACATAGATATAGACATATAAGTTAACTTGTTTAGTTACATGGTATTAACGATTGCTTGATTAGAAAGAGGAGAGAGAGAGGTCTACGAGAATACCTGATTCAGTACTAATGCCTCTGCTATCTTTGACACGACCTCATTCAGTTCGACTGAATCTGCCATCTCTGACTCAACGTCGAAGCCAATATTATCAACCAGTAACCTATGGCAATTAGACAAGTCCATCGAATTGAGGAATTGTGTGTCATTGAATTCCAGTATCCTGGACAATGTTGGAAACTTTTCCAGTGACACACAACCGCCAATGTCTATCACTTCTACATATGGTGGAAGTTCTAAGATTTCTCGAAGACTCTTGCAACCATGCAAATTAAGATGACACAACCAGAGAAATTTGCTAATACATATAGGAAGAATAACAAAATTGCTTCGTGATAGATTGAGTCTCTTTAAGGTGAACAAGCAATCAAGACTAGCCAGGAAATCATAGACTGACAGTAAATTGCATCCTTCAAATGGTAGGTTTGTTAGCTGGGGAAACAGTTGTAATGAACCATAGTTGCTATGTGAGATGTTTGAATTAGCTGGAAACACCAGAGGAAGTGATTCTGCAACTGCTGGAACTTCAAAGCTCGCCTTTGTTGGAAATACAACAAGATTTGGGCACCCACAGAGATTAAGATACAATAGATGTTGCAACCCGTAAATACTCTGCGGCACATTTCTAAGGTTTATACATGTATATAAATTTAATTCTTCAAGCTCAACGAGATTTCCAATGGATGAAGGCAATTCTTCAATGGGAGTTCCAGACATGTCCAATTTTCTCAAGGAAGTGAGGTATCCAATCCATGAAGGCAGTTGTTTTATGCCAGTCCCACATAGAGTCAATCTCCAAAGACAATCCATCTTTTCCACAATTTCTACAAAATTCTCAAGGCTTCTGCAGTATTCAAGCCGGAGCTCAATCATGGATTTCCATCTAACTCTTGTTGGAAAAGTTATAAGGCTAGAGCATGCATCAAGATTCAATGTCGAAAGTTTATCAAGAAATCCCACAGAAGGATGTACTTCAACTAAGCTTCTACTATAACATAGATTCAACATCTGTAAGTTCGGGATTTTGGACAAGTCGGAGACTTTTGTTAGATGTTCACAAAAACTTAAATTTATGGATGTCAGGTTTGTAAGATTCTGCGAGATAAAACAGAAATGGATTGACAAAAACAGAGATGGAAAAATTCTTTCACACAACAACGAGTGAAAAATAGTCTGCATACCTTGAATCCCTCCACCAGTCCTGTTATGCGACTCCTAGGCATCTTGAGTACAGCAAGATTCCTTGGATTAAAATTAGATGGCAAAGATTGGAAGGGACAGTTAGGCCAATCTACAACCCTCAAGCTATTGGGCAGATAATCAAGAACTCCAGAAAAGCATCCAGCTCGGTGTATAAACAGTCTAAGATTACGCATCTTTGAGAAAGTGGTAATACTTAAGCATATCTCATCTGATTCCTCGGGCAGCTCCACCTTGATGCCTGTAATCTTAGTTGTTCCCTAGTATGAAAATGCAATGATATTAATTATTTGAAACTCTCTCATGTAAAATGCAAGTGTTTCTTATATAGTTTTGTCATAAGATAAGAAACTAGAAATAATTATACTTGCATGAGATAGATTAGAATATGCACTTACTGTATTTTCTGTCAGAACGTTATAAACATCATCATGAAACCACAGCCTGCTACGTTTTCCAGGATCATTGGGCGACTCCTGGTGAACTATGTCTTTACCCATTTCTTCTAGCAAGTCATGCATACGGATACAGTCGTGTTCATCAATATTGATGAGGGCCATTTCAGTGAGCACATTAATACCATTGCCAGGGTTGAGGCCACAACCTTGTAGCATTTCTATCACGTATTTCCTATCTCTACCCTTAAAGAAACATGCAATTTCTAGGAACACTTCCTTTGTAGAATCAACCAATGCATCATAACTAACTTTGAGAATTTCTTGAATTTCAGGACTTTTGAAACCATCTAATGTAGCTTTCCATGTATCTAGATTTCCACCACAGAGATAAGAACCTAGAACTCTCAAAGCTAGTGGAAGGCCTTGAGCATAGCCTATAGCACGTTCTGTGAGTTCCACATAAACCTCCAATAAAGGTCCTTTTCTTCTGAAGGCATTCCAACTGAAGAGCTCAACTGCTTCATGATAATCTAATTCTTTGACGTTGTACATTAAGTCAATGTTATGAGCAACCAGCAATCTTTTATCCCTTGTGGTTATGATAATTAGACTACCCTTACCAAACCAATCAAGTCCGCCAGCTAAGTTATTTAACTGATTCAGGTTATTCACATCATCAAGAACTAGAAGAACACTTTTATAGCGCAACCTTTCCTTTATGGTAGTGATTCCTATAGCAGCATTGGTCACCTTCAATTTTTTTCTCCCTAGAATCTCAAAAAGAAGGGTCTCTTGTTGTCTGACTAAGCCTCCATAGCACATTGAATTTTCTCTCACACTTTCCAGGAAACATCTACCTTCAAACTTGTGGGCATTTGAATTATAGACAGCTTTGGCAATTGTTGTCTTACCTATTCCACCAGTCCCCCATATCCCTATCATTTGAACATCTTTACCCTGAACACCTAACAACTTATTTATATCTTGCACACGAGTCTCTATCCCAACCGGATACTTTGCCACATCCATATACGTATGCTTTATAACTTGCTCTGAGATCTCTTCCACGATGTCATGAATAAGTTTAGATTCAGACTGCCTGACAAGGTACATAAAACTCATTTTGATCAAATGGCATTTTTAGGTGTCAATAATTATTTAGAAACACCTAAAAAATATAAATAGAAATACACTTGCAGATCGAAAAACAAATATTTTCTAGAAAGTGTATTAGGATTAATTACAATATTCATTTTACTTCCACAGCTAGAGTCAGTTTCATACTCTTTCGTTTTGGCCTTTTCAAGGTTGAACCCAAATGAAGTTTGAAGGTTGAATGATATTTCTTCTCCTCTTGTGAGCTCATCATCCATGAAGGTGTTGATTCCCTTCTGACGCAACGCGCTGCACAAATGGCCTGTGAAGTTGTTGCGTGTATCCTCTCCTCTAAAACAGTTAACTCAGAAAGACATGGTATTTCCATGGATGGTTGGAAGAAGAAAAGGAGAAGGAAGCTGCTTCAAATTCTGTCATTGAGAGCAGATTGTTCGATCAAAGTAGATTAACTAGAACGAGCTTTCAGAAAGGTTGACTACATATGTGAATCGATAACTTAAAAGACGGGGGGGTCGATCGACTTCTTGTTATACTTAAATATTTACAGACAATGCTAGCTGTTTCCTATTATCTTCATGGCTACATGTCAATGCCAATTAATTAAAGTGAGGCAGCATCTAGGCAAGTTCATCGATTTCTTTGTTTTCTTTTTTATTACCAACGCGTTTTCTCAAGTCAAATTGAAACCGTCCTCACCTCGATCACTACTTAGTTCATTCCTCTCCCAAAGTCAGTGACATATATAATATATGGTGCGTCGCCAATGAATCTGGTATTGCCAATACCTTCCTGATTAATAGTGTACGTAGGGATTTAGGCAAAACTCAATCATGCTATCTTTGTTATCAATCTACATCAAATCCACACGAGCAAACCTTTTACATAGCATTCACGTGTCTAAGAATTAGTATTTTCTTCATATCTTTGATATATACCTAATTTCACCTTCTGATTGCCCTCTATATTATCAGCTTTTTTAGAAATGCAACAATTGGTCATTTGTCTTTTGTCACTGCTACCTACACTAACTCATAATTCCATAATCATTTCTCCTTCTTTCCTAGTATCACTGATCAATGAGATGTGTACGTTATGAGTTTGCGCCAATTACCTTTTGAAGCAATGTCATTTTAGATAGATGGTGTGTCATATGTTCAACACTCTTTAAAATCCTGACACACCTTTGTTTATATCCGGACATTATCAATTGGCTTTGACTTTTTGACACTTCTCAGGACAAAATTTCGATAGCATGTAACAATAATTGACATTTTATCACTTTTAGGCTGTCTTTCTATAGAAAATAAAAAAAGATAACAAAACAATGTTTATTTCACACCTTTGTTTATATCCGGACATTATCAATTGGCTTTGACTTTTCGACACTAATCTCAATAGCATGTAACAATAATCGACATTTTATCACTTTTTAGGCTGTCTTTCTATAAAAAAATCAAAAAAGAAAACAAAACAATGTTTATTTCATACCCTCTATAATTGCAACATTTATTCCTAACTCTAGGCTATAAGACCATCTTTAGCAATGCTAGCCATTTTTGAGTTAAATTTTAGCTAAAGTAGCTAAAAAGTCATTTTAGCTAGACACTTTAGAATTGCGTCTGCATCAATGCTCTCTATTTTAGCTAGTTTTGAATTTATATTATTTTTTAAATGAATATTAAATAGTTTAAATGTATTTATAAATTACATAAATTGACTTAAAAGGAATGTTTTAAATTATAGAGAGTCTCATCCCGCTCTCTATATTTAGAAGCGAAATAGCTAAAAGTTATAATAGAGAGCCACTTAGGAGTCTGGTGCAGTTGCTAAAATAGATAAAAAGCTAAATATGCTCTCCAAAATAGTTAAGGAGCCACAATAGAGAGTCTGCTAAAGATGCTCTAAGACCTAGATTACCTAGTGGTGTATATATAATGAAATGAAATACTATCTCTTGGTCTAGACCATCACTATATTTTTTAAAATCCAAATTAATTAATTAATTTACTATTTATCGAAGAAATGACCTAGATAATTTATTTATCATTTCTATATCTACAACGTATAGTGTTATTGTGAATGTGACCGAGTCAAGTTTAAAACCGGGTCGGCCCAAATTCGGACGCAGCCCACAATCGGCTGTTTTCATCTTCTTCACTTTTCTCACTATCACTCTCTGCTATTTCAAACTCCGCTGCCGCTTTCACTTTCGGAGTTTTAGGGCGGGAGCCGGTGACGGAAGAAATGGAAGACCCAGTTCCTTCTTCATCCCCACCACCCGACCTCACCGCCATTCACAGGTCTCAATCTCTCTCCCTCTCTCTACTTCCGCCTCACATTCTTGTTTCAATTTTCTCAATCAATTAATGCTTTCCCTCTTTCCAAAATTTGAAGACGAGTGCTTGAGCTTGAAGAGATTCTCGAGCGATGCCGCCGAGACGATGATTCCGAATCACCTAATGCAGATTCTCAGGATTTACTAAACGACTGCGCTGTGTTTCTCCGGGTAATTTTGAATTTACCCCCACTCTCTTTTGGTTCAATTTCGAAATTTTCGTTACGTTTTTCTCTCATTGTGCATGTAAATGTTGCAGAGTAGTGTTGAAAAGATAGTAACTGATTGCTCTGATGTTGGTCTGTTAGGGGATCAAGATTTTGGTAAGTTCACTACAAGCTGCTTAGTTTTTTTTTTACTTACTGGGCGGTTGTGGGTGTGTGAAATTTGGTGCTTTTTACTTGCTGCTTAATGTGATTTGTTTAATTTTTAGAAGCATATATGGAACGTTTTGAGCAGGAGCTTAGCTCCGTGGAGGCCGAGAGCGCTAGGGTTTCCGATGAAATTGAGGGTCTTGTTCGAACCCATGAGGAAGGTGAGGGTACTATCTTGGTCTGGCATGCTACTGCACATTGACTTGTAAATGACACATGAGGGGATAATGTTTTTGTTTCTTATGAGTTTTGTTTTCGTGTCTGCAGATTTTAACCGGCTCAATGTTGATATTGGGCAGTTGAAATGTTCATTGGATTTTGCTGGATCGCAGGTTGGTTTTCTGTTTATAAAACATTGTTAAAATATGGCATCAGCCTCTTTGGTGGTAATATAAGTAATGCCAGCCTATTTGATTGTTAAGAAACTTGGGTTCTAGAAGCCAAACACTGGTTTAGTTGGTTGCACTTGAGTTTGATAGGGTTTTCACATGAAGCACAGTCTTATAGATGGGTGATTTTCTGTGCTCGTGTCCCTGAACTTGGTAGAAACACACAGCATTACTGCTGGATGTGTTTATTTTCATTAATTTTATAGTTCCTCTGATGCGAGATT
>LYNE01000361.1:98429-119768 GCA_001662545.1 Rosa x damascena | reverse complement strand
AAAAGAAAGGAGTACAACTCCTAAATGCTGAAGAATTCGAATTCAACGACATTGAACAGGAGGTAAAAAACTCCGCAATTCCAAAGTTAGATTTTAAACAAATCTACAAAAGGGGAAAGTTTGATCTGTTGGATAGCCACCATTTCAAACTATTGGAATTTACAACCCCCTCCACTACAGGAGAAACTGATCTTCTCTTGATCACTCCTGAAGAAGTTGCCCGAGCACAGTCAAAAAATTATCAATTTATGCATATTGGAGCAGTCCAAGTAGGCATAAAATTACTGGCTCGAGAAGGCATAAACTGTTCAGTTTTATTTGTCCTACAAGACAATAGACTGACAGACTTTCAAGCTAGTCTATTGGGAACACTCGAAGCATCCCTATGCAATCAAGTGGCTTACTTCAACTGCTTTCTAAATTTCTCAACCAGCTTGAAGGATGCAGCTCACTGTCTAAGACTGAGAGTCAAGACAGATAGCATATCTATGAAAAATGATATGCAAGAACTCGCAATAGTATACAGAATATACTACAAACTAATGAGTACCACAGTAGAGCCAAAGACAAGGATATCAAATATCCCTGGTCTTACTACTGGATTCCTCACCAGTCAGAAGAACCATTCGCAACAGCTTCATAAGGTTACTTGGAATGAAGTAACTTTTCCTATTGAATGGAAACTTTCAGGTCCAAAGCTACCAGCAGAAAGTGAAAAAGCTAAAATTTATGAAAGTAGAAAGACTGGAGAAATCAGTCTAAATTTTGACAATCACAGAAAAAGTGATGTCTGTCCTGAGAATATTAGGATGAACAAAAATCTTCTCAGAAGAAGCTACAGCACTAGAGAGGCTAGTGTTAGTGGTACACAAAACTCTGAAGAACCATCAGAGTCCATCACTGAAGAAGAATTAGAAGCTGATCTAAATAGACCAGTAAAAATTCTTAGAGCACAAAAGCTCTATGATCTCTATGAAGAAGCAGAATTCTGCGAAAATCCTGAACGATTAGAAAAACTAATCGAAGAAATGAAAATTTTCAATCCAGGAAAGGAAAGAAAACTCCTTCCCTATCAAGCTATTGAAATGGAAGAAGGAGAGAGCTCCAAAACTTTCATCATTAGAGAAAAGGGAAAACTAAAACTCCCTGTACAGAAAGCCCCTACAGGTAGAAATGGAGAAAGAAATTCTCAAACATTTGTCCCAGAGGACAAGATACCCAGAGTACCAATTTCCAATTATGGTATCTGGCTAGATCTAGACAAAGCTCTAGACAAGAGAAAAACTCTTGACCAATGGGTAGACAGCCTGATGATGGCCTCTGCTCTTACCCTTGGAAAGTTTGAAGCTCTTGATCTTCAGATGTACTTTGAAACTACTCTCACTGGAGTAGCAAAAAAGTATTATTTCTCTTTCAAAGAGACGGCCAGAGGAAAAGAATGGCTAGAAGAAATCAAAAATTCAAAATCTCCGTATGATTTTGCAGTACCCCTGTACGATCAGTTCTGTGGAGATCTTTCAAATCTGAGTGAAAAGGCTAAAGAAACGGCCAAATCAAATATCTATGCTCTCAAAATCTGTGACATGAGATATTTTGAAGAATATTTGAATGAATTTCAAGAATATTACTGCATGATTGGTGAACTAGAGAATACTGATCTAGTCAACCTATTGCACAGGAAACTCCCTGAACCATGGAGGATAGCTGTGAGAGAAAGCATAGCTGAAACACCAATTGAAAGATTTTCAGTTGGAGGAATTGTCGACAGAATCAGGCAATTACTGAAAGAACAGTGTAAAGCCAATCTTAGAGCAAAGATGGCTAAGAAACAACTCAAAGAAGTTGAAAATTTCTGTTACGGAATACTGGATATGCCAACCAACTGGGGATGTCATGATTCCAAATTCCACAGAAGAAAAAAAGAAAAAAATTACTCTAAAAAATTCAAAAAGAGTAATAAGAAAAAAGATTGGAAATTCAAGAAAAGTTCCAATTTCAAAAAACAACAGGAGGAAGATCCTAAAAAGAAATTCTTCAAGAAAAAGAAGAATCACCAAGTCAGCCATAAACAACCAAGCAAGAAACCTTGCAGATGTTGGTTATGTAAAGCTGAAGGGCACTATGCCAATGAATGCCCAGAAAAGAGTAAAAGATTTACTAAAGCTCTATTTGAGGAATATGAGCCCATAGTAGAAACAGTAAATACGAAAGGCTACGAAATAGCTTATTCTGATGATGAAGAAGATGACAAGTCAGTCTATTCTGCCTAGTCTGAAGAAGAAGAATCATCTGACTCTGAAACAGATTCTGAAGTCGAATACTTAGAATCAAGACAGATGAATATCTTACATGTCAAAAATTGGGAAGAAAGTAAGACGGAATCAATAACGTCTTCTTATCAGGTGAACCTTGGTACATTCATTTGTGACTACTGCCTATGTCATGAAAAGAATGGGCTTCCTATGTTCTGTGAAAAGTCAAAAAAGACTTATCACAAAGAATGCTTCATAGCTGAAGCTAGAAGAAAAACCAAGGATGGCTTTATCAGCCAATTGGTAGAACAAGAATATGAAGAATATTTCTCTGAACAACAAGAGAAAAAAGTAGAACCTTTGTTCCAAGAAATTATGGAACAACCTTCCTCAAAAACCAAGGAAGAAAAAATCGATGAAAATATAAAACTAGTAGAAACACCAGAAATTGTTCCAGAAGAATGCAAACCATTCATACCACAGGAACAAGCTCAGGAAAATGAGCTTCAACAAGCGAAAGTCGTCTCTACTAGTAGATACAGCAACTACATAGAGATTGGGCTAAAATTCCCTGATCACAAGAAATATCATCTACATGCACTTGTAGATAATGGATCAGGATTCACTGTTGCAAAAAGATTTGCAATTCCAGAAGAACTCTGGAAAGAAGATAAGAAAAGAACTGCTACGGGTGTTACCTTTGATGGAAGCCACCTTACAATTATACAATGAACAAAGTAGCAAAAAATGTTCATATCACCATTGGTGGAGGAACATTTATCATCCACAATGTTTGGCAATCTGAAGGCCAAGGATCAGATTTCTTGTTGAGAAATGATTTTATTCTCCAACAGAGATTCATCCAAGATGAAGAAGCGATAGGCTTCCGAAAAGGAGAACGGGTGTTCTGGGCAGATCGGCTTATTCAAGCCAAAAGTGTAGTAGGTCCGAACTTTGCTACACAATATCAGAGATTGCAACAGAATAGGGGTGATCTTACCCCCTACAAACCCAAATTTGAAACCATACTCCAAATCAAACAACAAGAAGAACTACTTGTTGAAGAATCTTCTTCTTCTGAAGAAGAAACTAGTGAAGATGAAGAAGCTAGTTTCATCCATGAGCATAACCTCAAGCACTTCCAGAATAAGCTTGAGTCTCAGAAAATTCCCACTCTTGACAAAATCAAGAAACTACTCGAGCAGAACATCGATGTAGACCCTCAAAAGTTTTGGGAAAAAGACCCAGTGATCTGTGAATTAAGATTACATGACATGAATGCTATCTGCCATGTCAAAGCCATTCTTTAGTACAAAGAGGAAGATCAGAAAGAATTCAAAAATGATATTAAAGATCTCCTGAACAAGAGATTAATTCAACCTTCCACTAGCCCTCATCATGCTCCAGCATTCTACATAGATGACATTCTAGTCTTCTCCAAAAACAGAGAAGAACACATGAAACACCTCCACGAGGTTGTAAATCTGATAGTTCAGCATGGAATTATCCTAGGAGAAAAGAAAATCTTCTTTATCCTTGATGAAGTTGAATTCCTAGGAATAAATATCAAAAATGGAGTGATAAAACTTCAACCTCATATCCTTGAGAAGATCTGGAAATTCCCAGATAGAATTCATGATGCTAAGAGTCTAGAGAGATTCCTTGGTGTCATAAATTATGGGAGAGATTTCATTCCCAAAATCTCAGGGTTAACAACAATGTTATCTCCTAAGACAAGTTCCAAAAGAAAATGGAACTTCACAGAAGATGATGAAAAAATTGTGAAGCAGATAAAAAATCTCTGCAAAAACTTCCCTCCTCTACAACAACCAGAAGAAAATGATGAAATTATCCTCCAAACAGATGCGAGTGATAATTACTGGTCTGGTGTTGTTCTGGCAAAATCGCCTGGAACTAACATTGAAAAGATCTGTAAATTTTGTAGTGGCAAGTTCAGCCCTGCAGAACTAAATTATCCCACAGGGGAAAAAGAAATTTTGGCTGTCAAGAAAACGATTTTAAATTCTCCAGCTTTTCTTAGAAAACCCTTTACTGTCCGCACCGATTGTGCTAGAGTAAAGAATTTCAAATATTTTAAACTTGATAAAGTTGCTGATAGAGGAAGATTAGCAAACTGGCAATTATTTCTTAACAAATATGATTATAATGTCAAATTAATTGCAGGAAACAAGAACTATCTTCCAGACACCCTAACCAGAGAAATGGCAATGTTCAACCGAAAAGATGACGACGAAGGTCGCAATCCCAGAAGCAGAAGGTCTGGGAAAGAACATGAACCTGCTAAGGATCCTAAAGAAAAAATCCTCAAAAGATTTCTGCTAGGTCCAAAAGGACTAGCTACAACTGATCAATCGCAGGGTAAAGGATTGGCTAGCCCGTCTCAAACGGCAGACGGTAAAGGCTCATCAAGACCGTTGACGGCTGTTGCTTTGCCAAAAAGCAAACCTACTCCAACTGGAGTAATAAATGTTTTTAATTATGAACTTCAAACATTTGATGCTCCTGTGTTCAGAACTGGCAGGAGACTAGCTTACCACCAGAAGGCAATTCTGGACAATCTCCTATTTGCTTTTCAGGAAAGAAGCAGTGGTCTAATGTTCCCAGCTCTCTTTGCACTTGCTGACGAACTCTATGAAAATGCCAGACCACAGTTTGAAGAACTTCATACACAGCAGAGTGTTGTTAGAAAAGAAAAAATTCACTTCCTAGAAGATCTAGAAAGTGCTAGGGTCCCTATCATAGCACTCAAAGAATCAGACTGGCATGAATTCCATAGTCTGATAGGAAGTCATAATTCTGAGGACTGTATTCCTCCAACTCTCTTCATTATTGCAAGACCATATGTTGGAAGATACTTAGTTAATGTTCAGAGTGAACATCCTCAAGAACACAAGCTCTGGCTTGTTGAAAATGGTTTTGTCCATAATCTGTGGACTAAAACTAATGATGATCTCAAAGGCTTGCCCTCAATCATTGTCAACACAGTCAAAAATATTAGAAAAAATGACTGCATGCTTCGTCTGAAGTTCAGATCCACTCCTCCAAAATGGATCCAGAAAGCAAACAGTGAGGTTGAGTATATTTCTCCATATCATTATGTGAGAATTATTCAAAAGAAATATCTTCAGCCTACCTGTGTTGGATATAATGGCCAGCCAAACTCAAGCATCCCATGGATGAAAGCCATGACTCTAGAATATATCAAAAAGATCATCTCTGAAGATATCAACAATACCTTCCTGGCAGCAGGAGAAAAAACTATTATCACTGCTTACGATCATCCTGACGTAGTCAGCAGTGACCTGTTCCTATCTCTTACCAGAAAAGAGATAGATTCGACACTGGCATGCTTACAGTGGGTGGAAAGACTTGAAACAGACAACCACTACAAGATGTATGTTGATACAGATGTCGAAGATAATGCCACGACCACTCGTATAGCCCAGGCAGACAACAACTCCTTTGTCTTTGACCACAATTCTGAAACAGACGAGAACATGTGAAGCTACAGGTGAAGAATAAGCACCAAACTTGCAACTGTAGACTTTTCTAAAGCTACTTTTGCTTTTTCAAAAGTTAAGAAAAAGACACTTCACCAAATACCTTTTTGCTTTCCCGTCCGACCTCCATCATCAGGAGCACTCAGAAAAGCTGAAGGGTCACGGAGTTTTTCTGTACATTGTTATGTTTTGAATTCTGGTTTGAGTTCCGCTCCCTATATATGGATCCTTAGTTTCAGTTGTTAGGCATTCAAAAATAGAAGAAAAAAAAATTGAGCAGAAGAGTCTTCTCTCAAATAGTTTAGCAGTGTGCTTCTCTTCCTGTCTAAAGTGTGAAGTAGTGTGCTTTCTTTACAAGTAAGCATCTATTCTCATTCTTATGGATAGCTAAACAGCCTTTTGTGCTGTTCTACCTGAGAATGAGGCTCTGAATGTTTAACATGTATGTATATTTGAATAAGATGAATTCAGATGGTTGCTCACCCACTTCTTCAACAAATATAAGTTGTCATTACGTTTCCTTAATTATATTTGTCACTATGTTTCATTATGTTTCACTATCTAGATGCATGCATCCTGTAGAAATCCAAGGTTCTAATTGTACTATTCACCTGAAAAAATCAGTTTTAAAACAACCAAAAATTAGAACAAGCAGCAGTGATTCCGCCTGTTAACGTAACCGTTAGGTGAAAAACTTAGGCTTGTTGTAGGCTAGTCTTGTTTTTATTTTTGTCGTTTAAAGCAAAGTTTTTTTTGGTCGAATATTATTGTTAAGACCACGGGTCAACATAGGATACAAAAGACATTATCTTGAAAAGACCTATCCTTATTAGTCTTTTTCAAAAGTAATAGTGTAATACAAGAGTGTTGGGCAGTTGGGCAAAATACAGAAGCTTTTTGGGTATACGGGAAAAAACCCTTCTTTAAATTTCTTCCCTTAAAAGGCAAATCTTGCACCGACTCCCTTAAAGGCAAATCTTGCAAATCATGCCTATTCTTTTGCTCTTTCCCTATTTTCTTCTTCCTCCTATTATTCTATGACAATATTTTATGTTAGCATTTCTTTAAAATTTCTTCTAAATTTTATTCTCAAAATTCTTGGAAGCATTATCAATAAAATAAAATAAAATAAAATATATGAGCCTTAAATTAGCCCACCCCCATTTTGTTTCCTTGATCCGCCATTGGTTGTAAGGCAAGTAATTGAACTAAAATATTTCATATTAACCTGGGAGAAAAGATAAAGGGAAGTGAAATAATGAAATTCACATTCTCCATTTTACAATCCCCATTTCATGTTTTTTTTGTTTTTGAATAAATCATGTTTTTTTCCTTAGTATCTTAAGTTTTGTCTTTTATAATGTAGATTGTAAAAATGTGATGTTGAGATATCAAAAAAAGAAAACATGGAGTGTGACAAAATCTTGCATATATGAAACGCTCTTAACACTAAATCTGAAGAGAACTCATCACCATGCCAACTTTCATTTCATCATGCAAAGTTTCAAATGCTTTACATGAAGCTCAAAAAATATGCAGGGGCCAAAAGTAAACGTCCAACAAATTAAATGACGAAAAAGACTGAAGTTGAGTTGTCCACGAACTACGACAGTTGAATTGTCCGCCACATGACGACTCAACTAGTACTGCCAGCCTCCTTCAAGACTTTTGCAAAAGAAAAGGCTTCTATAACAAAGCAAAAACAAAAATGTCATTAATCGGCAAAACAAATATTGGATTCAGGAAAGAGGACAGATCCTAGCTAGTAATTTAACCACAATATATATATATATATATATATATATATATATATATATAGCATTACTCATAAGGAACAATCAATAGTTAAAATCTAGAGTTTTACCTGCAAACCACCAATGGAATGGAAGTATGACGTACACGATCACATTCTAAAACAATCTTATTGATCTCCCATTCGGGTCAGTCATTCCATGAGGTCTTCATCGTTTAAATCATCATTTTCTTCAGAATGTAAGCTGAAGAACTCATCTTCTTCGTCATCTTCGTTATAAAAGGTGCAGCAGTACTACTCATGCATCTTCCAAGTTTTCCCCGAGTCCATGATCATTATGTTCATCTTCATCAGCATCCCCGCCTATATTAACCAGCTGGACTCCGCAACTTTTAAAGAGCAATCCATGGCCGTCATGTTTAAGATAATCCTTTGCGAAAACAAATTTGACATGTATAAGGCATCGATTGATCACTCAATTCATCCACTTCTGGGGTTCATGCATGTCAGCATCCAATCCAATACATTTGAGCCACACATGATGACGCGTATGTTTTAGATTAGACAGTAAGCATAGTCATAGTTACTGATAACTAATTATAGACAGCAACCATAGTTACACTGACTCAGTTAAGCATCCTATACTGTAACTTCCCCCCTCAACCTTTAGGTAGAGGACCTAGCTGCAGGTTGGCAATAAGAGAATGAAGCTGAGAGCAGGGCAAACCCCTAGTAAAGACAGCTGCAAGGTACTCTGCAATGGAAAGATTGGAATTAATTTATATAGCTCAGTTTGTGATATTTCTAACCCGCTTCCAAGTGCCTTGTGCTGCAGTTAAGCATAGCCTGCTTTCATTCTAATTATGGCAGCTTAGAGATCAGGAATTTAGAGTCGTAGAAAGGGGAGACCTTTCCTTATATCTCCCAAGGCATATGAGGATTATTGAAAATTTAACCTCCAGGGCCTTGTTTGCTTAAATAATACTGATTAGCCTCTTTACACGTGCTCGTGCACAGCATATTTTCGCATTCAACTGTGCTTGAATATGCATAATTGCTAGGTTGTGTCTTTTGGAAAAGGTGACGTTTTATGAACCATGCTTAAGACAGAGTTGACATGAGACAGTAATGGATGAACCATGATTACTGAAACCACCTTTTATTCTTGAAGCTGCCATTATAGGGTCGTGCCATTGTCTGAATCATTAATTAGCGATTGTGTCTCTATTGTAAAAGTTGCCATCACCATACCAATTTCTGCCTCTTTCTCTTCAATTTTGAGGATTTAAATTTGTGTGGCTATCATTGAAGTCATAATGCTAATGAAAGGAGGTATTCTTTGCAGTCACTGCAGATAGAGGAGAAAGCTGCAATGTTGTGGCAGCCCGATCAACTGTATTGATAGTGTTTTCATCAGTGATATAACTCTAGTACTCTGATCCTTTGCAGATTTTGAATTAATTCTATAGGATTGATTGAAGATCCATATTACTCTTTGAAATTATGGACCTTATGGTTTGAGATATAACATAAATTGAAAGATCAAAAGTTCATAGACAAGTAGGTGCGCATCTATGAGTGGTAATATTCTCTGTCATACTCAGCTGCTCTCATCCCTTGAAAATGGACGTCTGATTCTAGAACGAAACTTATTTAGGAGTGGTAATTGGAGATATTTCTTAGTGTGACCATTGAACTACGGGATAATGCTAACATTGTTTGATGCTTTAACCTACTAGTCTAACATTTCTTAGTGTGTGTCACGCACATTACACAAAAAGTTGGTATTCTTTGCCTTTCCAAACATATATGGAAATATACCATTTCATTAAATGTTTCTATGCTTCTAAACTTGCAGCCAGGATTTGAGTCTCAACTCATCCAGAACGTTGTTGACGAAATGGTTTAATATGGTGTGGAGCTTAGCAGGATAACTTACAATACGCACGCTGGTTAATATTCATCTGAATCAAAAAAAAGGATATGGTAAAGGAGGTCTTTGATTTAAGGATAGTTACGGTTCATGTCCCTGATTTTGCTTCCTGTAAAGCCTTGGTCAGTGGTTATGTAAAAGTTAAAAGAATAGATGGACTACCAAGGCTTGTTAAGTAAATGATCCAATCAGATTGATGGCTGATCTGAAATGCAAAATTGTTCTGAATAATCACTCGAAGGAATGTTGTATCAGTTGGTGTTAAACATCACCAAATAATATAAATCATTTTCAAACATAGATTTATTTTTCGTCATTTCATTAGGATAGAACAACTGATGATTGTTCTTGAGTTGAATTGCAGCATTGCCTAACAATTCAACTGATTGTTGCCCGATAAAGTTGATAGGGAAAATCCTGCAGAAAGTATGCATAGATGGGGCATCTTCCTCTGTAGTACGTCTTTACATATATCCAGGAACTTAAATTTACTTTTGGGGTAGCCTTCTAATTCAGTGATTCATATTCAGGCATTTAGCAGATCAGATCTGGTACACGGAGACACAAGGTCAATTCCAAACCTTGTCATGCCATGCTATATGACTCTCGACACTCAAAGTAGGAATGTGGGAAATGGAACAAATAGAACTCATTGACTTGGACAGTCTTTGCATGATATGTGGATATCAGTAAGTTCATTTGCCCCTCTTTCTTTTGTGCACTTTGTCGGCTTCATAATAGTGAAAACGCGTCGGTAAAATTAGAAACTTCCACGGTACCCTTTGCTTAAATCTTTGAACTCTTTCACTAGCACTTTTGTCATCTTGACAGCTAGCTTTGTTTCAGTGGTGAATATTGAAGAAGCCTCTTCTCCTAAACCAGAGTATTTTTTATCAAATGAGAGTGTTCCATACTTCCATGATGAGGGGAAAACTCCTGCATATCTATACTATATTAAAATGTTATGAAAGCCAAATTTAATTAGAAATGATAAACAAGTAAATTGCAAATATAGAAAAAAACAAAAAAACAAAACAAAATTAAAGAAAAGATTTGCATATACCGTTTATAATAGCCACCCACTTTCTTTAAGTAACTTTCTCCACTTCCACGCCTATCAGTTGTGTCCCAATCAGATGTGTGGATATATTTCTAGTAGTGAATTATTCATGTTTACATTTTTCTCTTTACTCTAAGCTTACTGAGTGATTATTGGGTATGAATAATTAAATATATAGTGCATATCTTAATTTTCCTCAAATTTAATTATTTTTTTGTTAACATCCTAAAAAGAAAAACTGCCATATGAAACACTTGGATTTTATTTTAAAAGTTCTGCTTTGTTAATACAATTGCAGGGAACAACCAAGATTATAGGCATCAAGGTGGATTTGCCCAAATATTCAGATGTGATCTGCTTAAGTGGTACCACTGTCTCCAAAATGCAAAATCTTAAACTTATCATCCTCCGTAATAGATAATTTTCTGGACTTCTTAATTATCTGCTCAATTTCCAATATTTGCCATCCAATTTTAATTCAAGGAAACTTGTCCTGTTCAATATGTATGAGAGTCACATCATAGGATTTGGAGAGAGATTCAAGGTGTGTTGAACTATTTTTATTCATTATTATGCTAATCAAAAGAGTTATCTCTAGCTATTTAGAGCTTATAATATAATCCTTTCTGATTGTTTTACTTTTTATTTTTTGGTTGATCACAGCATCTGGTAAACCTGACATCAATAGATTTAAGTTGGTGTAATTACCTAGCAAAAGTCTCGGACTTATCTGGAATCTCAAACTTATAGAATTTGGATCTATCTCATTGTACAAGTTTAGTTGAAGTGCATTCTTCAGTTGGTTTCCTTGATAAACTTGATTCATTCGATCTTTATGGATGCTTCAGCCTTGATATTTTTCCAACAAGTGTTAGCTGGAAATCCCTGAGAGACCTTTCTCTTTGGGAATGCACAAGGCTTGTGAACAAGATGGAGTCCATTGAATGTTTGTTTCTAAGTGAAAGTGGTATAGATGACCTGCCTTCATGTATTGGATATCTCACTTGCAAAAATTGAATCTATCTGAAACTCCCATTACAGAATTGCCTTCATCAATTGGAAATCTCATTAAACTTGAAGTATTAATTCTAGATGGATGTAAAAACCTTACAAATATGACGCCTAGTATCTACAAGTTGCAAAATCTAGAACTACTTAGTCCGTGTTGGTGCCCAAAACTTGTTACATTTCCAAAAAGGGTGAGCCCTACAGTTTCCTCAAGTACAGAATCTCTACTTCCTCTGATGGTATCAAATGACTCAAGTCTCAAGTAATTAGTGTTAGAGTTTGAATAGAAATAAGTTTCTATTGAGGAGGATTAGATTTGTCTCAAAGGGATCTGTCAAGGATTTTCTTCCTCACTCGGATCCATCTCAAGGGGATATTACCTCTCTAAGATTGTCTTCCTCACTCGGATCCATCTCAAGGGGATTTTCACCTCACTTGGATCTTCCTCAATGAGATTTCCAAACGGTGGTGGAATAGAATTCAGTTTTTGACGGTTGAATTCAAAAGCACAAGTCTGATCAACTTACCTTTTGAATTTGAACTAAAGAGGTTATTGAAAGGCAACTTACCTCTTCAATTTAAACTGAAGTGGTGTCTCAAACATTATATAAACCCAACAGGTCTTCCTCTCCAACATACAGATTTATTTTTCCTTCCTTTCCTTCAGAGAGAAAAACACTTAGTACGTTCGCTAGAATCCAAGGTCTGGTGCTAGGCTCTTGGATTATCGATAGTTGTATCCTGGTGGACAGAAGCCTAACGAACTACAAGCACTGAGTAGGGGTGAAATTCTGTCTAAAGGACATTGCCAATCTGCAAGCCTCTATCGAATCACAAGTCAGTTTCTCTTGCAATTACAATTCCTTTATCTCGGATACATGTTGAGTATTGTAATCCATATATTATTGTATAAATTATTGCTGTAATTACTTATATATTGTAGAAGCATATTTTCTATTCACTGATACTGATCCAACAATTAGCTTGACAACTCTAGTTTAATACTGTTTCCTAAGCTACATTAGCTAATATTTGAAGGATGCAATTTAGTATCAGTCTTTGATTTCCTTGAAAATCTTGGTTGTGTGAACACATTAGAGTGTCTCAATCTATCAAGAAGCAGTTTTGTTAGTCTACGTGCATTGTATTAGCAAATTTAAACAGTTAGATACTCTGATATTGCATGGTTGCCAGAGTCTTAGAGACAATTTAGAACCAACCAAAGCAATCCCGCGTCCACACGATCATGAAGGGCCACAGCACCATAACCGGCAAATCTCCCCCACCGCCCACCTCCCACCACGGTAGGGATGGAAAAGCAACGCTGAGGCAAGGAAGGCCCGTCCACCGACGACATCTGGCGACGCGCCGCCGGACAGAGTAGGAGATGAAGGTAGCGGTTGTTCTTCTTGAGAGAAAACTTAGAGAGCAGCCCTATGGTTATGTTCCTGAAGCCATATGTTTCTTACGGGTAGACAGTTACTTACGGGTCTGGCGATATTGTTATACTTCCAGGTAGTGAAGCTCCCAAGTGGTTCGATTATTGCGAGGTCGACTTAGATGTGCTTGTTGGTCCTGAAACTGATGATATATATGAACTTGTGATTGAAATCACCCGTATTTTGAAATGGGAGAAAACGAGATTGATTCTTTGTGTTGCTTTCGAAACCACGCAAGATTTTTCTGGTTCTTGTGTGATTTTGATGCGGAAGTTCTGATGGATGAAATGAGCATGGATAAACGTACGGCTCACAGATTATGGTGGTGTTTTAAATTGAAAGAGGTGCATTATGGTGTTGCTCTAAAACAGGTGCGGATCTAGGATTCGAAAATAGAGAGGGCTACATATTTATGTGTCCCTTTGGGCAAAGCCCAAAATTTTTTTTTTAGTACAATTATGCACAGGTGTGCGAATGCAAGAGTGGGGAGATGAGAACCTGAGAGTTCAAGTGTTCAAAGATTGGAACATCCCCACGCGCAGAGAAAAGGCAAAAAATCCCGACGGCTTGTTTCTCTCCCGGCCGAACGCTTCTGGCGTAGCGTTTCGGTCCGGGAGGGGATGCTGATGATGAGATGCGGAGGGTGGTCTGAGAAGAAGCGGGATCTGGGCAAGAAGGTTGGGTCTTCGACCTTGGGCTAGACAGACAGTTCCTGTTCTGTCCCTCTCAGATCGGAGACGACGGTGGGTGTGGAGCAGCGACTTGATGGCCCTTTTCGGTGGTGGGATCTGGAGCTACCATTCCGGCGATCTGTGATGCGGCGGACGAGATCGAAGCGAGGCCAGGTCTGGTCGCGGTTATGGATCTGGCTGCGGTAGTATGTGGGTTGTCGGATCTGTCTGCAACGTGGCCAGGCGGCGCGGTGGCGTAAGGTTGCGGCGGAGTGGTGACATCGGCGCTCGCCAGTGGTGGGAAGGACGGTCTAGGGCGCTTGCTCTCTTTTGGGGAAAGGGATGTTTGGGCTGGGCTCTTCCTTTTGGGCCTCACTGGTTCTATTTTGTTTTTAGTTTAGTTAGGTTTTGGGGTTTCTGTCTGGTTGGTGTTCTATTGAAAATAAGTCTCTCCTCCTGTGAGCGAGGGTTTGGGTATTTCTGTGTCGTGTCGATGCCATTATTATGGTGTCATGGTCGGTCTGCTGTGTCATGGTCTAGTCTTTGGTCGGTGCTTTTTGGTTATCAATATGATGGTGAATCACCCTTACACGTGGTCTGGCGGTTTTGGGTCGCGGTGTCCGAACGGGTGAAAACAGTTCATCGTAAGGTTGATGGCTGGGTTGTATCGGTACAGGTTTGGTTGTTACTCAGTGTAGCTCGGGGATATGAGTGTAAAATTTGGTTAGGGGTTGGGCCTTTTTGGTTCATGGAAGTCACTCTTGTTAACGGTCCCGTAACTATGGTTCCAATATTATGTAATCTGATGGGTTATTATTGAAATTTTCTTTTTCTCAAAAAAAAAAAAAGTGTTCAAAGATTGAATTTAGTCCGTAATTTAGGTCTTTTTGTGAAGAAGAAGAATGAGAATTTGTGATTAACAGAGAGAATGGGAGAGCCAGAGAGGAGTTTGACTTCGATAATTTAAGAATTCGGATGGACTTCGTTAAACAAACATACATATAAACAAAAAATATACATCATATATATAGTTTTTTTTTTCAACCCAAAAATTTGTTCTGAATATAAAGCCATGGATAGGACGAAATAGCTAGCAAATAAACCCAAGTCCAATCTGCAAAGTTAACTCTATAAACTTGAACTGATTACTCGGCATTCGAATGAGGCCAAGCTCCTGGCCGAGATACTGAGATAGCACAACAATCGATAAAATGATAAGTATTGAAATCAATTAAACCCACAACAATTGCACAGCAGAAAGAAGACCCACTGATCGCCCTTGATAAGTTTTGAAATCAATTAAACCCACTTACCCACATCAATTAAACATTTAAACCCACATCAATTAAAGTATAAATCTATTTTTTTTTTAAGCCTAAAAATCTCAGACGGGCTCCAGCCCGCCCAAACCACTACCTAGATCCGCCCCTGCTGTCTATAATTAGTTGTCAGTAACTATGGTTACACTGCAAGTTGTAATACTAATAAGCCGGTTACGACTGTTGGCAAGTCAATTACTGAGTAAGACAATTGAATTTTCACTCATCATCAAGAAACTGCAATTCTCAATCCATTCATTCTAAAAAAAAAATTCATTCATTCTTGGGTCTCATTCTTCATCGAGTCTGAAACACTGGAATATGCCCCCGTATTCCATATTTCAGCATCTTCTATCCTCTACTACCAGAATTTTCCCAATCTTTATCAACAACTCAGAGATATAAGCTACAGTATGAATAAATCCACTAATAATTTATATACATGCAATTGGAGATACAATCATTCAAGAGAGGCCACCGCGAAAAATTTGCTGCTTCAGTAAGAGCTGGCCCCCATTGCATGTTTCAACTTTTTTTCAAAGTCTAATGTACGAAATGTGCACACTTTACACTATCCTTAATAAAAGAATCATGTGTCGAACATTATTTTTTCATATGGCTGACGTGCACACTCACACATTGTAAAGTGCCATTTTTCTTTTTACAGAGGTGTTGGTGAGGTCAAAATTTCATGTTATATACTCATAAATTTCTTTCTAATCAATAATGCTAGGAAGATACATAGCATGCGTTGTTTATAATTAGCTTTATCTGTATTTGAAGATATATAGCATTATGTCACTGTCACTTGTGATAAACAAAGAGCACTGAAAGCCAGCAAACATTACCAATTAAAGGCCTAGAGTTAAAAGTAAAAAATATTAAAAAGCCAGACAACCAATAATGAGCAAACAGGATTTGATATTGAAGAACAAACCCAGCCTTGTTCGTGTTGATTGATCGAGATCGAGTTGACCATCATATGAATCCAGATAAATTGGTGCCTCTGCCTCTGGCCATCAAGTGCCATACTTCGAGATCGACTTCTAAATATGACAATGTAGAAAAAGCAGGTCAGTGAAAAATTATCAGAACAGATTAAGATTTTATGTTGAATGGAAAATATTAATACCTGGAATCCAACTATTAATCATCCCCATCATGTATGATCATAGCATTATTTCCACCTGAATCTTTTTTGTTGGATGATGAGGTTCCTGTTCTTTCAAGATCGACTTTAGCAAAAGAAAGGCTTCTTCTAAATATGAAAATGCAGAAAAGGCACGTCAGTGAAAGATTATCACAACAGATTAAGTTTATGTGGCATGGAATATTAATACTTGGAACCCAACTATTAATGATCATAGTGTACGTACTTCAAGGCCTCGCTCGGTATTTGGTTGATGATACTAGAGCTAGCTGGACATTGTGCGTGACCAAAATCACAAGCAGGTAATTCCAAAGCACCTCAGAAATGCTAACATTGCTCTGCCTATATTAGTTTGTCTTGCCAAGTCTTCAAATCTTTCGGTTGGAAGATGAGGTTCATGTTCTTGTTCCTGTTCCCCATCATGATGATCATCGTCTACTTCCCCGGAATTGCTGTCATCTGATACTAATGATGCTACAGCTGCCCCTTCTGCGTTTTCAAAATCAGAAATGCTAGCATTGCTCTGCCTATATCTTTCTCGTGCCACGTATTCACCACTTACTTGATCATCATCATTCTCTTGCATATTACCCAGGTGGACCCCGAAACTTTTTACGGGCAACCTTTTGCCACACGGGTAAAATGCGTGAAAAGTCACTCGAACAACAGGATCCACCACCTCTAGCTCCTTGAAAGCAATACACGTCAGACGCACATGTACATGATCATGAGCTGATGACTCGGTCGCTTTTGATTCAAAATAGTGCCCACCGTCACTGTATTCTCTTTTATCAATCACAACCGACACAGAAGAACCATCAAAACCAGCGGAGCAATCTTGGGTAATTTCAAAAACAACACAGACAACCAATCGTATTCTCTCAGCCTTCAGATTCCTAGGGACTTCTATCAAAATTTCACATATATCATAAGTTTCATGACCAGGAAGCACACTTGTGTCCACCTCACCCCTATCAAACCACTTTGGAACTTCAATTTCCGGGAGGCTTGGAAGCATAAGATTCCAACACTTCACATGCCGATCTAAGCCGGCATGCACCAGCTGCAAGATACATATGGTTGTGTTAACTATTACTAGTCAACATTGTAAAAGAGAAAGAAAAAATTATATTACATTTTGTGTGCGTGGGGAGAGAGAGAGAGAGATGGAAAACCTGATACGGTAATGTTTTTGCCATTTTCGACACCATGTCCATGCCAAAATTATCCATGTCCATGCCAAGATTATCCATAAGTCTATTGCAATTAGACAATTGCATGACTTGAAGATGTCCCGGAGTGTCTCTCTGTTCCAGTATATTTGACAATTTTGAAAGTCTTTCCAACGATACGCAATCATCCAGCTTTAGATATTTTATATTTGGTGGAAGTTCTGAAATGTCTCGAAGCCTCTTGCAACCGGCCAATTCAAGACAATGTAACTCGCGAAATTTGCTGATGCATGCCGGAAGACTATCAAAACTGCCTCCTGATAGATTAAGTACACCTAATGTGGACACACAGTCGAGATTCGTTAGGAAATCAGAGACTGATAATTTGCATCCTTCAAATTGTAGATTCTGTAGCTGGGGAAACAATAATGAACCACGATCATCATGCCCATTGTTTGAATTAGTTGAAAGCATCAAAGGAAGAGATTCTACACTTGACGAAACCAAAGCGCTCACCCTACTTGGAAATGTCTCCAGTTTTGGGCACCAAGAGAGGTCTAGAGATTCTAGATGTTGCAGCCCTCCGTACACACTGTGCGGCACATTTGTAAGGTTTGCACATCCTTTTAGTTTAAGGTGAATGAGATTTCTAAATGACAAAGGCAATTCTTCAATGAGAGTTTCAGAAGCGTCCACATTCTGCAAGGAAGTGATAAAACCAATTGATGAAGGCAGTTCTTTAATGAGAGTTTTAGACAGCTTCAATTCTGTTAAAGAAGTAAGATTTCCAATTGATGAAGGCAGTTCTTCAATGAGAGTTTCAGACACGTCCAATTCCACCAAGGACGTGAGATCCCTAATTGATAAAGGCAATCCTTTAATGGGAGTTCCAGACAGCCTCAATCTTTTTAAGCAAGTGATATTTCCAATTGATGAAGGCAATTCTTCAATGAGAGTCTCAGACGCGTTCAATTCCTTCAAGGAAGTGAGATTCCCAATTGATAAAGACAATTCTTTGATGGGAGTTTTAGACAGCTTCAAATTTGTTAAAGAAGTAAGATTTCCAATTGATGAAGGCAGCTCTTCAATGAGAGTTTCAGACACGTCCAATTCCACCAAGGAAGTGAGATCCCCAATTGATGATGGCAATCCCTTAATGGGAGTTTTAGACAGCTTCAATCTCTCCAACAAAGTCAAATGCCTAATTGATGAAGGCAATTCTTCGATGAGAGTTTCAGACGCGTCCAATTCCACCAAGGAAGTGAGACATCCAATCAATGAAGGCAATTCTTTAAGGGGAGTTTCAAACAGCTCCAATACTCTTAAGGAAGTAAGATTTTCAATCGTTGAAGGTAGTTGTTTGATTGGAGTTCCACTCAAATCCAAAACTTCCAAGGAAGTGCAACATCCAATCCATGAATGCAGTTCTTTTATGCCACTTCGATTTAGATTCAAACTTTTAATGGCCTCCATCTTGTGCGCAATGTTTATGAAATTCTCAAGCCTTCCACAAAAGGAAAGCTGAAGATCCCTCATGGATTTCCAACTAACTTTAGTTGGAAAAGTCTCAAGCCTAGGGCAGTTCCAAAGACTCAAATAATCAAGTTTATTGAGGAATCCAACAGAACGATCCACTTCAACTAAATTTTCACAATTAGCTAGATTCAAACGTTGTAAGTTTGGGCTTCCAGATAAGTCCCATACTTTTGTTAGGTATTCACAAAAGCTTAGATTTATTGATGTCAGATTTATCAGATGCTGCAAGATAGAGAAGAAAGATATTAAATAAAAAAAAAAAATTGGAGAGGAATGAACAGATGATAAGCTAGAGTTACACGTATATCCAAAAGAACATACCTTGTATCCATCTCCCATTACTGTGATGTGACTCCTAGGCATATTGATTAGAGCAAGTTCTCTTGGAATTGAATTGGATGGCAAAAATTGTAAGTGACAATTAGGCCAATCAATTACCCTCAAGCCTTTTGGCAGATTATCAACAACTCCAGAATAGCGTCCAGAACGGTATATGAAAAGTCTAAGATTTCGCATATTGGAGAAAGTGGTACCACTAAAGCATATCACATGTGAATCTTCATGCAGCTGCACCTTGATGCCTATAATCTTGGTTATTTCCTGGTATGAAAATGCAATAGTATTAAAAAACCAAGCTCTTTCTCAAATAATTAAATTTCATATCTACTTAGTTTTTAGGATTTTAACAGAAAATAATTAAAGTAGAGGTGAATTAAGATATGCACTTACTATATTCTCTGTTAGAACGTGGTAAACATCTTCATGAAACCACAATCTGCTACGCTTTCTGGGGATATTGGGTGATTCTTGGTGGACTATATCTCTACCCATTTCTTGTAGCAAGTCATGCATCCAAATGCAACCCATGGATGTATTGATAAGGGCCTTGTCTATGAGCACGTTGATACCATACTTAGCAGGTTTGCGGTGATAAGCTTCTAGTGTTTGTATCACATGGTCTGTATACTCACCTTTGAAGAAACATGCAATGTCAAGAAAAATTTCCTTCACAGTGTCATCCAAACTGTCATAACTTATTTGGAGAACTTCTCTAATGTTTGGGCTTTTGAAACCCTCTAATGCAGCTTCCCATAGCTCTACATTTTCATTGCATAGAGCAGAACCTAAAACAGTCAAAGCTAATGGAAGACCATGAGCATAGCATATTGCACGTTCTGTGAGTTCTACATAACCATCCAAAGGTTGACTTCTTTTAAAGGCATTCATGCTGAAAAGCTCTAAAGCTTCATCGTGATTCAATTCCTCGACCTCGTACATAAATTTAACACTATGACCTCTCAGCAATTTCTTATCCCTTGTTGTTATGATGATTTTACTACCCATACCAAACCAACTAAGTTCACCGGCTAACTTGTTCAACTGATCCATGTCATTCACATCATCAAGAACTAAAAGAACCCTTTTGTACTTCAATCTTTCCTTTATCATAGTGATTCCTCTAGCTACATTTGTCACCTTCAATTTTGTTCCCTTTAGAATATCACAAAGAAGTATCTCTTGTAGTTTGACGAGGCCTCCACCGTTTGAATTTTCTCTAACATTTTCTAAAAAACAACTCCCATCAAATTTATGAGCAATTGAGTTATAGACAGCTATGGCAATTGTTGTCTTACCTACTCCACCAGCCCCCCATATCCCTACCATATGAACATCTGTTTCCCCAACACCCAAAAGCTTATGGATCTCTTGCACACGAGGTTCTATTCCTACTGGGTACTTGGCCACATCCAACTTTGTATTGTTTATGACTTGCTCTGAAATCTCTTCAACAATTTTATGAATAACACTGGATTCAGAACAATTCCTAGACATTTAGAATAAACAACATTTAATCAAAAATACAAAAACACATTCACATTTACAGTCACAGATAAATAAAATTAAGAAGATATTACGTTGTAGAGGTTCAATTACTCTAAATATAGTTTACCACCGAGTTAAGATATTATCTTTTTAGAAATTATTTGTGTACTTCATTGATCTGCCGTTTGTATAACTTGATAATATATCAGGATTAATTCATCTTTTGTCAAAACAATAAAGAAATTGATCCAAAGAAGAAGACTGAAGCTAAAAAGGAAATTTAAAGCCAGTGGATATATAGAAAATTACTTTGAGAGAGTCCACCCTGATAAATTTGCCGCTTCTTTAAGAGCAGCCTTCCATATATGGACCTTCTCCACGTTATCCTTGAATTTGCATTCATAATTAGCAAGTGCTTCCCCAAAGCTACCTCTGTGATTTCGTATATCCGAGGGATCGACTTTGTAGAAAACTGGTCTAACCTTTTGTTCATATGATTTCTTGCACTCGAGGATCTTGACAAGTTCATCCAAGCACCACTTGGAGGATGCATAATTTTCAGAGAACACAATGATTGAAATCTTCGACTCTTCGATTGCTTGGAGAAGCGCTGTTGATATTTCTTCTCCTCGTCTGAGCTGATCATCCATGAAGGTGTTGATTCCCATCTGACGCAAAGCGCTGCATAGATGGCCTGTGAA
>LYNE01000361.1:77603-92091 GCA_001662545.1 Rosa x damascena | reverse complement strand
TTACCATGTATTTGTATACCACATGTGTTGGATATCAGCAAGCTTTCATTGTATTTTCTTTTTTTTTTCTTCCCAAAATGGACTTATGGAATGAAGCTTATCTTGCAAACTGTTCAATTGCTTGGAGAAGTGCTGTTAATAGTTCTTCTCCATGTCTGAGTTGATCATCCATGAAGGTGATGATCCCCTTCTGCCGCAAAGCTCTGCAAAAATGACCTGTGAAATTATTGCGTGTATCACCTCTGAAACTCAGAAAAACATGGTATTTCCATGGATGGGTGAAAGAAGAAGAAGAAGAGGATTCTTCAATATTTACCATTGTAATAAAGCTAGTTGTCAAGATGACAAAAGAGCTAGTGAAAGAGTTCAGAGATTTTTGGAGAGGAAGCAAATTAAAGGGAAGAAAGTGAATGTGAATTCGTTGGATTCCTAGTTCACTGACTCCTGAGGAAGTTTCTAATGCCACTGACGCATTTTCATAATTATGAAGCCGATAAAGTTGACAAAATAAAAAAAGCCAATGAGTGATAGGAACACATCATGCAGAGACTGTCCAAGTCAAAGAATTCTATCTGTTCCATTTTCCACATTCCTAATTTGAGTGTCAAAGTCATATAGCATAACATAGCATAACATAACAAGGTTTGCAATTGACCTTTTGTCCTGTAAATACCTGAATGTGAATCACTAAATCATAAGGCTATCCCAAAAACAAATGTAAGTTCCTAAATATGATATATGTATAGACTACAGAGGCAGATGTCTGCATATATGTACACTTTCTGCAGGGTTTTCCCTCTCAACTCTATCAGGCAACAGTTACTTGAAACTGTTAGTGCCTTAGGGCAATAAGGCAATCAAATTCAAGATCAATCGTCAATTGTTCTATCCTAACGAAATAAAGAAAGCAAAATTTATAATTTATATTATTTAGTGATGTGCAACACCAACTGATATTAAATGCCTTCAAAGATAAAAACCTCTCAAAAAGAATTCGCATTTCATATCAGGCATCAATTTGTTTGGATTATTTACTTCACAAGCCTTAGTGGTCCATCTACTCTTTTAACTTTTACATAACCACTTACCGAAGTTTTACAGGAAGCATAGCAGGGACTTGACCCTTGACTATCCTTAAATCAAAGACCGCCTTTGCCATATTCATTTTCCAATTCAAATGAATATTACCCAGCAAACTGGAAGTTATCCTGCTAAGCTCCATACCATATTAAATCATCTCATCAACTACGTTCTGGATGCATTAGTTGAGACTTAAAAACATGCCTGCAAGTTTAGAAGCATAGAAACATTTAATGAAATGGTATGTTTCTATATATGTTTGAAAAGGGCAGTGAGAATACAAAAACTGTCTCTGTGTGTGACATACACTTGTTAGACTAGTAGGTTAAAGTGGCAAACAATTAATGGTAGCATTACCCAGTGGTACAATGTACACACCAAGAAATATCTCCAAATTGCGCTCCTAATTAAGTTTCAATCTAGAATCAGATGTCCATTTTCAAGAGATGAGAGCAGCTGAATATGACTGAGAATATTACTACTGATAGATTACACCAACTTGTCTATCAACTTTTGTTTTTTCGATATATATATATATATATATATATATATATATATATATATATATATATATCAGACCACAAGGTCCATAATTGATCTTTGATATAGAATTAATTCAAAATCTGCAATGGATCAGAGTACTATAACCTATATCACTGATGAAAACGCAATCAAAACAGTTGATCAGGCGGCCACAACATTGCAGCTTTCTCCTTTGCCTGGAGGAGATGACAAGAATATCTCCTCCATTAACAATACAACTTCAGTGATAACCACGCAACATAAAATCCTCAAAGTTGAAGAGAAAGAGGCAGAAATATGGTGATGGCTACTTTTACAATAGAGGCACGATTGCTTTTGATTCAGACAATGGCAGGACCCTATGATGGCAGTTTCAAGAATAAATGGTGGTTTCAATATCATGATTCATCGGTTTCAGTAATCATGGTTCATCCATTACTATCTCCTTACTCTCATGTCAACTCTATTCTAAGCATGGTCCATAGCATGCCACCTTTTTCAGAAGAATCAACCTAGCAATTATGCTTATTCAAGTACTGTTGAATGAGAAACTATGCTGCACGCATGAGCACATGTAAAGAGCCTTGTCAGTAGTACTTGTCCTCACAGTCTTCAGCTCATTCATATTCAAACTGATTCACTTTAGTTGGTCACACAAGTTCCTGCACAACCTACTATTATTTTCAGCAGTTCTCCAACTGATCACTAAAGCTAGCTCATATTTCAGCTCCTTTCTAAGACTCTTATTTCCTCTGATTTCTATGCTACTCATAATCAGAATGAAAGCAAGCTATGCTTAAGGGCAGGCAAAGGTACTTAAAAGCTGGTTCCTATGCCTGTGGTTAGAAATATCATGAATTGAGCTATAGGAATTACTCCCATGTTTCCAGGGCAGAGCACCTTGCCCAGCTCTCACTTTCATTCTCTTATTGCCAACCTGCAGCTAAGTCCTCTACCTGAAGATTGAGGGGGGAAGTTACAGTATAGTATGCTTAACTATGACTCAGCTTACTGTGATTAATTTGTTGTTGGTGGCTAACAGTGAAAGATGTAAAACTACAAGCCAGTTAGGACTGTTAGCTAGCTAGTTAGTGAGTAAGCCAATTGTTAGTTATACCATCAGATATATAACCATCCAAGTATTGAATTTTCACTCATAATCAAGAAAGCTGCAATTCTCAATCCATTCATTCACCAAAAAAGATTCATTCATTCTCGGGACTCAATCTTCATCGAGTTGAAAAATATGCCCCCAGACTACATATTTCAACATCTACAAACCTACATACTACAAGAGTTTTCCCAATTTTTATCAACACAACTCAGAAATATATGCAATGAATAATTCCATTAATAAGCAAAAAAGACAGATTAAACATGCGAGAAAAGTACAGCAATACACACACACACACATGTGCAATTGGAAATATGATGATTCAAGAGAGGCTACTGCAGAAAATTTGCTGCTTCTGTAAGAGCTGTCCTCCATTGATATTTCTACTCTTTTATCAAAGTCTAATGTATGAAATGCGCACACTTTATACTGTCTTTAATAAAACAATCATGTTCCAAATCTGTTAGGAATGTTTGGTGGACGTTACTTTCTCATATGGGTGACATGCACATTCACACATTTTGAAGTGCCTTTTTTCTTTTCCAAGTGGTATTTTAGGTAGTTTCCCTACTTTAGTTGGTGAGATCAAAATTTCATGTCATATAATCATATGAATTTCTTTTAATTAATTAACTCAGTAGTCCTTAAGTATCCGTTGTTTATTATTATAACTAACTTCTCAGTGTTTGAAGATATACAGCATTATATCAATCTCACTTGTGATAAACAGAGGGCACTAGAAGCCACCAAGCAAACAATACAATTAAAGGCGCAGAGTTAAAAATAAAAATTAAATAAAAAGCCAGACAACCAATGAGCAAATATGAATTGAAGAACAAACCCAGCCTTGTTCGTGTGGATTGATCGACAGTTGATCATCACATGAGTCCAGATTAGTTGGTATCTCTGCCTCTCACCATCAACTGCCATATTTCGACATCGACTTTGGCAAAAGAAAAGATTCTTCTAAATAAGACAATGCAGAAAAATCAGGTCATTGAAAAATTATCACAACAGATTACGAGTTTATGCATGTGGCATGGAATATTAATACCTGAAATCCAACTATAATGGTCACAGTGTGTACTTCAAGGCCTCGATTGGTATTTATTGATGATACTAGAGCTAGCTGCACCTTGTGCGTGACCAAAATCACAAGCAGGTGGTAATCCGAAAGCACCTCAGTAATGCCAACATTGCTCTGCCTATATTAGTTTGTCTTGCCAAGTCTTCAAATCTTTCGGTTGGAAAATTATCACAAATTATGATAATGCACAAAAAGCAGGTCAGTGAAAAATTATCACAACAAATTAAGAGTTTTTGTTGTATGGAAAATATTATTACCTGGAATCCAACTATTAATCATCCCCATCATGTATGATCATAGCATTATTGCCACCTGAATCTTTTTGCTGGATGATGAGGTTCCTGTTCTTGTTCTTGTTCCCCATCAAGATGATCAAAGTGTACTCGAAAGATCATCTGATACTAATGATGCTACAGCTGCCCCTTCTTCGTTTTCAAAATCAGAAATGCTAGCATTGCTCTGCCTATATCTTTCTCGTGCCGAGTATTTACCACCTACTTGATCATCATCATTCTCTTGCATATTAGCCAGGTGGACCCCGAAACTTTTTAGGTGCAACCGTTTGCCACGTGAGTTTAACCCGCGAAAATTCACTCGAACCTCATGATCCACCACCTCTAGCTCCATGAAATCAATACATGTCAGACAGACATATAAATCATCATGAGCTGAAGACAAATTATAATCCTCATCACCAGAATACCGTTGTTTATTAATCACAACCGTCACATCACACGTACCAGAAAAATCTTGGGTAATTTCCAAAACAACACAGACAACCAATCGTATTCTCTCTCCCATCAAATTCCTAGGAATTTTGATCAAAATTTCACATATATCATGCTCAGGGTCACCAGGAAGCACACTTGTGGCCCCCTCACCCCAATTAAACCACTTTGGAACTTCAATTCCTGGGAGACTTGGAAGTCGAAGCTTCAAGCAGTCCACATACCAACCGAAGCCGTGACACACCAGCTGCAAGATATATATGGTTGTGTTAATTATTAGTATAGAGAGAGAGAGAGAGAGAGAGAGAGAGAGAGAACCTGATTAAGCAATGCTTTTGCCATCTTCGACACCATGTCCATGCCAAGATTATCCATCAGTCTATTGCAATTAGACAAGTGCATAATGCCAAGAAGTCCCGGAGTGTCTTTCTGTTCCAGTATATTTGACAATTTTGAAAATCTTTCCAACGATACGCAATCATCCAGTTTTATTATTTGTATATTTGGTGGAAGTTCTGAAATGTCTCGAAGCCTCTCGCAACCACTTAAATCAAGATAATACAACACATCAAATTTGCTGATGCATGCTGGAAGACTATCAAAACTGCTTCCTGATAGATTAAGTACCCCTAATGTGGACGCACAGTCAAGATTCGTTAAGAAATCAGAGATTGATAATTTGCATCCTTTAAACTTAAGCCGCCATAGCTGGGGAAACAGTAAGGAACCAGGATGATCATGCCCATTGTTTGAATTAGTTGGAAGCATCAGAGGAAGAGATTCTGCACTTGATGCGCTCGCCCTACTTGGAAATGTCACCAGTTTTGGGCACCAAGAGAGGTCTAGTTCTTTTAGATGTTGCAGCCCTCCGTAAACACTGTGCGGCACAGTTCTAAGGTTTTCACATCCTTCTAGTTTTAAACTGCACTTTGAATGCTCCTGTTGGGCACCAAAGAGATTTCCAATTGACAAAGCCAATTCTTCAATCATAGTTTCTGAAGCGTTCAAGTAGTATAAGAAAGTGAAATTCCCAATTGAAGAAGGCAGTTCTTTCAGGGGAGTTTTTGACACATTCAATCGGCGTAAGGAAGTAAGATTTTCAAATGATGAAGGCAATTCTCGGATGCGAGTGTCAGAAGCCTCCAAAACACACAAGGAATTGAGATACCCAATTGACGAGGGCAATTCCTCGATGAGAGTTTTAGACAGCTTCAATTCCTCCAAGGAAATCAGATGCCCAATTGATGAAGGCAACTCTTCAATGTGAGTTTCAGACGCGTCCAATTCCACCAAGGAAGTGAGATTCCCAATTGATGATGGCAATTCGTTAATGGGAGTTTTAGACAGCATCAGTTTTCTTAAAGAAGTAAGACTTCCAATCGATGAAGGCAATTCTTCAATGAGAGTTTCAGATGCGTCCAATTCCACCAAGGAAGTGAGATTCCCAATAGATGAAGGCAATTCTTCGATGAGAGTTTTATACAGCTTCAGTTCTGTTAAGGAACTGAGATTTCCAATTGATGAAGGCAGTTCTTTAAGGGGAGTTAAAGACGCGTCCAATGTCACCAAGGAAGTGAGATTCCCAATCGATGAAGGCAATTCTTCGATGAGAGTTTTAGACAGCTTCAGTTTTGTTAAGGAAGTGAGATTTCCAATTGATGAAGGCAGTTCTTTAAGGGGAGTTTCAGACGCGTCCAATCTCACCAAGGAAGTGAGATTCCCAATCGATGAAGGGAATTGTTTGATTGGAGTTACACATCTCAAATGCAAATCTCTCAACGTAGTGCAACAACTAATGCAGTAGTCCAGTTCTTTTATGCCGCTTCCACTTAGACTCAATCTTTTAATGGACCGCTCCTTGTGCACAATGTTTATGAAATTATGAAGCTTCACAAAAGCCAACCAGAAGCTCCCTCATGGATTTCCAACTAACTTCCGTTGGAAAAGCCTCAAGCCTATGGCAGCCCCAAAGACTCAAATAATCAAGTTTGTTGAGGAATCCAACCGAACGATCCACTTCAACTAAATTTTCACAGTGACTTAGATCCAAACGTTGTAAGTTTGGGCTTCCGGATAAGCCCGTGACTTTTGTAAGGTATTGACATTCTTTTAAATTTATTGACGTCAGGTTTATCAAACGCTGCAAGAACAAAACAAAACAAAAATGATGGAGAGGAAGTCACGTGTGATAAGCTAGAGATAAATACGTGAAACAACCACAAATACTCTACATGTGTATCCAAAAGAACATACCTTGTATCCAACTTCCAATCCTGTGATGCAACTTCTAGGCATATTGATTAGAGCAATTTCTCCTGGAATTGAATTGGATAGCAAAAATTGTAAGGGACAGTTGGGCCAATCAACTACCCTCAAGCTATCTGGTAGATTATCAACAACTCCAGAATATCGCCCAGCACGGTGTATGAAAAGTCTAAGATTTTGCATGTTGGAGAAAGAGGTACCACTTAAACGTACCTCATCTGAATCTTTAGGCAGCTCCACCTTGATGCCTATAACATTCTTTGTTCCCTAGTATGAAAATGCAATAGTATTAACACACCAAGCTCTTTCTCAAATAATTAAATTTTATATTCTACTTAGGTTTTAGGATTTTAAACAAAAATAACTAAAGTTGAGGTGAATTAAGATGTACACTTACAATATTCTCTGTTAGAACACGGTAAACATCTTTATGAAACCACAACCTACTACGGTCTCCAGGGACATTTGACGACTCTTGGTGAACTATATCTCTACCCATTTCTTCTAACACGTCATGCATCCAAATGCAATCAGCGTGCATCCAAATGCAATCAGCGTGCATCCGACTGGAGCTAATACTGATGAGGGCCTTTTCTATGAGCACATCGATAACAAACTCAGCACTTTTGCAACCACAAGCTTCTAGTATTTGTATCACATGCTCTCTATCTTCACCTTTAAAGAAACATGCAATGTCAAGAAAAGATTCCTTCACATCATAATCCAATCCTTCGTAACTTCTTTTGAGAACATCTTGAATTTTACGGCTTTTGAAACCATCTAATGCAGCTTGCCATTTCTCCACATTTTTACCGTGCAGAGAGGAACCTAGAACAATCAAAACCAGTGGAAGTCCTTGAGCATAGCATAGAGCATGTTCTGTGAGTTTTACATAGCCATCCAAAGGTCGATTTCTTTTAAAGGCATTCATACTGAAAAGGTCGAGAGCTTCATCATGATTCAATTCCTTGACCTTGTATATTAAATCAACACTATGATCTGTCAGCAATTTCTTATCCCTTGTTGTTATGATGATTTTACTACCCTTACCAAACCAACTAGGTTCACCGGCTAAATTGTTTAACTGATCCATGTCATTCACATCATCAAGAACCAAAAGAACCCTTCTGTACTGCAATCTTTCCTTGATCACAGTGATTCCTCCAGCTACATTGGCCACCTTCAATTTTGTTCCCCCCAGAATCTCGAAAAGGAGTTTTTTTTGTAATTTGATGAAGCCTCTGTCAAGCATTGAATTTTCTCGAACATTTTCCAAGAAACAACTCCCCTCAAACTCATGAGCAATCGAGTTATAGACATCTTTGGCAATTGTTGTCTTACCTATTCCACCAGTACCCCATATCCCTACCACATGAACATCTCTTCCCTCAACACCTAAAAGCTCATGGATCTTTCGCACACGAGGTTTTGTTCCAACTGGGTAAGTGGCCACACACAAATATGTACGCTTGATGAGTTGCTTTGAAATCTCCCCAACGATGTCATGAATAAAACGGAATTCAGATTGATGCCTGGACATTTTGTGAGTGTAGGAAACAATTAATGAAATAACTTTCCATACACATATAATAAACAAATTTAATCGAGAATTCAAACACACATTCACATTTACAATCACAGAAAAAATAAAAAGAAAATATACATTGGATAGAAGTTCAATTACTGTAAATTCAGTTTACCACCGAGTTATTAGATATTATCTTCTTTGAAATTAATTGTGTACTTCATTGATCTGTCATTTGTATAACTTGATAATATATCAGCACTAATTCATCTTTCGTCAAAACAATAAAGAAATTGAAAAGAACAAGACTGAAGGTGAAAAGGAAGTTTAAAGCCAATGGATAGAAAATTACTCTGAGAGAGTCCATCCTGATAAACTTGCCGCTTCTTTAAGAGCTGCCTTCCATTCCTGGACCTTGTCCAGGCATTCATGTTTAGCAAGTGCCTCCCCAAAGCTACCTCTGTGATTTCGTATATCTGACGGATTGACTTTGTAGAAAACTGGTCGAACCTCTTGTCGATTTGATTTCTTGCAGTCGAGGATCTTGACAAGTTCTTCCAAGCACCACTTGGAGGATGCATAGTTTTTAGAGAAGACGATGATTGAAATCCTTGACTGTTCAATTGCTTGGAGAAGTTCTGTTGATATTTCTTCTCCTCGTCTGAGTTGATCATCCATAAAGGTGATGATTCCCTCCCGACACAAAACGTTGTACAGATGGTCTGTGAAATTGTAGCGTGTATCCTCACCTCTAAAACTCAAAAAGACATGGTATTTCCATGGATGGGTGGAAGAAGAAGAAGAGGCTTCTTCAATGATCACCATTGAAAGCTTTGAGATAACAAGAGAGAATGTGAAAGAGTTTCTGGAGTCTGGAGAAGAAAGAGGTAGAGATAAAGCAAAAGGTGCTGAGGAGGAAGTTTCCTGGTCATGTTTCCCACGCGTAAAGTAGAAACGCAGATGAGCCCACACTGTCCAGTATCCAGTATCCACTGTTAAATCCAGTCCCACACTGACACCACTTTTGACCAATTGGTGTAACAAAAAGAGATACATGTTAATAAAGGCCATTAGATCATATCCAGACATCATGCAAAAGTGAGTAATTAGAATTTCATAATTCATGCAGGAATCCTAATTCAATGGAGTTTTCAAGTTCTAATTAACAAATTATCGTCTTGATTAGCATTTGATCTAGAGGAGGAAATTTCCTTGTCATGTTTCCCACGCGTTTTCACATCTGTAAGGTAGAAACGCAAATGTGCCCACACTGTCCAGTCTCCACTGTTAAATCCAGTCCCACACTCACACCAGTTTTGACCAATTGGTGTAACAAAAAGAAGATAAACACTATAAACAAAAACTAAAAAGGCAATTAGATAACATCCAGACATCATGCAAAAGTGAGTAATCAGAATTTCATAGTTCATGTAAGAATCCTAATTCGATAGAATTTTCAAGTACCTAGATAACATATTATCTTCTTGATTAGCATTTGATCGATCTAGAGGTAAGACATAGGTTTCAACAAATTAAGTGTTAATTAAGATTTCAAATTCGTCATCTCTTCCTTTTTGACAAAAAGAAGGGAAAAAAAAAACAACACATCAAGATTTCAGCCACATATAATACCACATCATTTCAAATTGTAAAGTAATTTTACTGGACTTTCATTCCAACAAAATGCACAAATGCTGCATTCCCACCGAACAAGAGAGAATTAGTTAACAAATAAATTGACAAGCTAATTTGAGTATCAGTGCTGTATCAAAGCAAAAGTCTTCAGAACCCAGCTGATAAAATGTCTAATGCAGAAATCCAATGATCCCAATCATACCAACCACTACAGAACATGATAACTTGATAAGGCTTGCAAGACCTTTTGTCTCAGATGTATCTTATCTGTTCTCATCTTATATTACAGAGGCTAATTAGTAAATAAGAGTATTAAAATCACAGTCATAATTAACTACAATACAACATTACCATCAGATTCAAGACTATACAAATAAACAAGACAGGATGACAAAAAAACCCACCTAAACCTGGTCAGTACCTGAATTCGAATCTCTAAATTATAAAGCTCCCAAAGAAACAAGCATGAGTTCCTATATATCTTTGGCTCTTTGCTACCGACTGAAAGCTTTAGAAACCATAGAATTATTATCAAATCAAATGTCAGAATAAATGACAATTTTGCTGACACCAATATTTGAAGTCGTAAATATTTATACCCAATATTTGAAGCTGAAAAAATGCCGGCCAAGTCACCTGATCTCTTAGGGCAGCGTTGCAATAAAACGCAAAAACAATGATATATTGCTCAATCTACCGTCATTAAGAAACGAAAAGAGATCTACAGATGTGTACTGTTGTTCATCACCAAGGGATGAAAACTTATTCTACAGATACAAATACCTTGCACTCTTGCAGGATGAAAACCTCTCAAAAGTTTTCTGCATTTCAGATCATGCCTTAGTGCTTCATCAATTTTTTGATGAAGGTTTCATAGCAAGCAATATCAAGGATGCAACCTTAATTATCAGTACAATAAAGACCTCATTTGCCTTTTTCACTTTCTCATTCAGACAACATTTATCAATCAGCATACTCTAAGTTGTGCTCAACTCCATAATGCATAACGTATAAAATTGTTGCCTCAAATGCTTCGGGAGCATCTACTGTCATCCTTGTTTTGAAGAGAGTATCCAGAAGCATTGTCAAAGTTATGGCATCAAATAAAATTCCATGACCTACCATTTTATCAGACAACCTTGAGGCTTGTCCGCATTGACCTATATGGCACATACCATAAACTAAAGGACTAAACACAGTAAGTAATAGTGCACGAATCAGGCTTTACCTCTATTGATAATTTCTTACAAAAAAACTAATTGTCTCTACTGCTTCCCTTCCTTGCATAAAGCATCCAAATCACCATTGAATGTAACAATATCAAGAAACACTCCGCCACCAATCAAGTTTTCAGATAACTGCGATGTTCTTCCCATTGTTAAAACCATGAGGCAGAAGTTAGGGAAGTAATAGTGAGTAGTGACAAACATCAGGCATTATGACAAAAACAGCAAGTGTGTCTTGAGTACTTTCTAGAATACAAATAACACACACACACACACAGAGCAAGTGTTAAAACTTGCATGAGAAAGAAGTTAGGGAAGTAATAGTGACAACATCAGGCATTATGGCAACAACAGCAAGTGCTTCTTGAATACCACACAAACACACACACACACACAAGTTTGTTCTAGAACTTGCAGACTTCCAAAACTGGCAGCCCAGTTGTCTGCATGTCTGTTGCTTACGGGTATGTATAACATTGTCTATAATTAAGCAGAACCCATACCTTCCGAGTCTGACGTTGGATCCCTTCTTTTCATATTGGATAAATTTCCCTCTGCATGTGTGACTCACAAAAAAAAATCCAACATTCTACTTCTATTTATAAATCAAAACAGAATCTGTTGTCATCCTTCTTTCACCATTTCTTGTAAAGAGGAAAGAACTAATCTTCCTCAAGACGAACACACTCTAAGGTCCCCATTGGTGACTAGGACTGATTGGATATGTAACCACATTAGATTTAACATGTATTAAAGGATGAAATGAAGGTTGACTTCCAACTCTTCTCCAATTTTAAGGAAGAAGATGGATAAGTTATAAGGAGTTGATATCCCATCTTGTGCAGATTGGAAACCATAGGTGTCCTTCATTTAACCATCATCTTCTTTCTTCAACTTGCAGAAAAGTTAGAATTAGCCTCCATATCTTCCTTCACTGTAATCAGTTAGCAAATCCAATCCAATCGTACGCACCAAAAAGGTCCAAGATATAGGAACTGATGCCAAGCTCAAGCCCAGAAAATGGTGGTGGTCAGATTCTAATGATCCCATAACTGACCGGCGACCGCTGGTACGGCCACATTGTGATTAATTTCCAGAAAAAGTGCACAAAGCTTATATGAGAAATCTACAGCACCACAGCTTACCCTAGCAAAACAATCTCATGTGCAGTTAAAACCTAGATGTATTGAATTTCACAAACATCTTAGAGTTCCACGACATATATAGATATATTCATCGAAGCAAAGACCAAATGTATCTGACAAGGCCAATAAATAATTTTCAATCTAAATGACATCAAATAAAATTAGGCTGTGAAAGGAACAGATCAATGATTATCATGTGTTGAGAATCAATAGCCAGACAGAAAAACACAAACCTGCAATGTTGAAAGACAGATACAGGCATGAATATATGTTAAGATGAGTAATATATATGTACCAATTTTTGCAAGCTTATATATGAAAATAGTTTTTCAATTGAAACATGAAATATTTATAATGTAGCTATCTCTTCCAAAAGCATATATCTACCTCTTCCAACCATACTGAAAAGACAACAAATGAGGATAAATATACCTTACCTAGCTAAGAGTCTAAAAACAAAGTCGCAATTGTTTCCTAGAATAATCTTATTCTTCTCATACAGTAAAGATCCCATGTGGCCAAGGAGAAAAGAAGAAAACTGAAGTTCCTCATCTTTTAGTTTCTTGGCTTCATCACTTATTACTTTAAATGCTGAAAGTATCGTGTATCAAACTACCCTTCGTTTGACCCAAGCTACATTCTCTTGTTCCAAAAGGATAGAACGAAACAAGGTTATAACTAGCAAGAAACAATTATCAAAAAACTATTTCAGTAGGACTAGCGACATTCATCTAGGCTAAAGGCTTAGCTGGGATTTGAATTTGTCACTTTTTTATGCAAACTTAAGCCAAAAAGTAACTAAATCCATCTCTGCCAAGATACAATCATTTTGGGCCATCAATATTTGTACATTTGAAGCACATCATTCCATTATCAATCCCTCCCCCGAAATCCCCATCCGAATGTCCCAATTGCGCAAACTCTGAAATCTCCATCCCCCTCCCACCCCCCACAAACCCCCCAACATTCTCACAATCCCCATTTCCACCCCCCATCAAATCATTCCCATTACTACCCACAATATCCCCAAAAACCTCCTTATACCTCAAGAAATTAGCCCAATGTGTAAGCCCCTCCATCCAATCAAACTCCTCCACGCTACACTCCCCACTACTATCGCCGCCGCCGCCGCCGGCGGAATTACTCTCCGGCTGCTGCTGCTTCTTAATCTTCTGCTTGACAAGCAGATACTGGTGCCTCATGTTCTGCACCTTGGTGGACACATCTTTCCACGACCATTGCCAGCGGAGGCAACAGGATCTTGAACTTCTTCTCTCTAGTCTTCATCTTAGCCAGGGTCCCATCTCCCCGTATTTATCGATCAGAGTCCTCTCCTCGGCCTCCGTCCATTTCTTTCTTCTTGGTGGCACCATTTCAATCTTGAAACCCCAAAAGTCTCAATCTTGATGCAAACCCAGTTGACACAGCATGCAACAAAACCCCAAAGAGCCGGAATTGGACGGACCCAGATCGAGAAAACATCTGAATTGCGCAGCAAAGTAGAGAAGAAGGTGAGTGCTTACCTGTCTTCACTCCAGAGTCCAGACTTTGGATATATATTGGGATCTAAAAATACAATTTGGCAAAGAGATGTTCATTACATAAACGGGCTTTGATACAAAAGCCCAATTACTGTTTACTGACTCCAGCCATGTTTTCGTAATCCAATCCATTTTAGAAGTTTTTCTCAAGGCAGTTGAATACTTAGGTGCAGCCCACTAATGTGTGTAACGTTTAAATGGAGCTTGATAGAGGTATTATTTTCCCTTCATGCATGTGTAATGTTGGAGAGTCCTAAACAATTTTGGTTTTCATCAATCAATTACGTCATTCCCGCGACATTGCTTCTAGGATGGCCGATTGCCTAATAAGGTAGGTTGTTTATGTTTTTCACTATTTTAGTTTCAGGTATTGCTCAGTTTGCTTCTCTTTTGTAATTTTTCTTTTTATCTTTTCATTTAGCTTTCTTGCTTGTGTACTAGGTGAGGTTTGTTCCCTTTCCTTTCGAGAGAGGTTTTGGCATATTCTCCGTCTCCCTTTCATTTCTCTCTTCTAATTAATAAAACTCTAACCAGAGATGCAGTGAGCACTCATATATAGTAATCCCCCTTGAAGTTATGTGGGTGCATCTCACGCCTCACACCTTACTATAGAGAAGTTA
>LYNE01000361.1:41099-57724 GCA_001662545.1 Rosa x damascena | reverse complement strand
TCTCTCCTTTTTTTTTTGTTTCCCTTCTCTTCCTAAGCCTCCCTCCCCATCAAATCAATGGTAGATCATTAGAGAGAATTCCTTTTAGAGAGGATTCCTAGTCTGCCTTTGTCACTCAACCCCAAAATCTGCAAAACTCCATTGGAACAGTGGCTCTTCCATTCCATCACCCACATATCTCTCTCTCTTTCTCTCAATATCTCTAGATTTTCTGTAGCTTTTCCAGGAAAATAATGCTCAAAAGGTCTGGAAGTTGATGCCAAATTTGAGTTGCGCAGATTGCAAAAGTCTGAAAGCTTGATTCGATTACAAAGTTTGAGTTTGATTTCCGAGCCTGAGCAAGAGGATCGAAGTATGAGCTTGATTCCCATCTTCCATAAACCCAGACTTGGAGCTTCGATCTGGGCAGAGCAATTTGGGTTTGGAGCAGTGGAGCTTAGATCTGCAATTTGTATCGAAGTTCATCGATCTGTTGTTTTTTTTTTTTTAGCCTTTTGGGCCCGAAAACCCCCAAAACCTGGCTCGGGAAAAAAGGTCCGGGCTCAACTCGGTCCCAAAAATTAAAAAACATTATTTAGGCTTGGCCCGAAAATTTCGGTCCGGGCCCTTCAAATTTTACAGGGGCCGGGCCCATTCCCAGCCCTATTAGAAACCATGCTAATGGGTATTAGACTCAAATACATAACCGAAAGATCAGATACCCAGAATTCCATGGCCGACATTTTTTTTTTCTTTCAAAATGAAAACCCATAAAGTATAACCAAAAGCTAAGGTGGGCAGATATGTACCTGTGGAAGCCATTTCTGGTGGTCTTAAGCAATCAGAGGCTTAAGACCTTAAGAGCAGCTCTAGTTGAATATGATTGTAGGGTCTGTATAACTACACAAACAGAGTATCATTGGTATGTTTATACATGGTATAAAGCTATGTAATGTAACACTCACATGCGACATTCTTTTAGAGAGAGAAACTCTGCCTTCTCTTTAAAAGCCGACATAGCTTTCCCCCTCCTCCCCCCTTTCTTGCCAGATCTAGATCTCTTTGATCTGGATCTTTAGCTTGAAAGTCGGGGGAGATACCTTCCCTCTTCGTGAGGCTTTTTCCTTACCCTTCTTGTGGTAGCTCTCTGCCACGGCGGTGGCCGGTATGATTTCCCTTCTGCCTTTGTTTTCCTTTCATCCCTAGATCCCTTCTCCCAACCTTTCCTAATTTTTCAATTCCAGATTACCCATCCCTATCAACCCTCTGTTCTTCTTTTTTCTTCATCCTCCCCATCCCTACCATCCCTCTTCCTTCTCATGTCCTTTCCATCAATTCTCTCTTCTCTTTTTCCTTCCTTTTCCTCAATTTCTCAAATCTCTGATTCTTCATGGTCAAGATGCACATCCTCCTCACCGTTCAGATTCCACTTCACTGATAGCTCGTTGGTCCTCCGGAGCTCCGATGTCGGCGTAGTTTGGATCGTCTCTTTAAACGGGGTTGTCCCGTTATCGCGCATAAAGCCGATGAATACGGTAGTGCAACAAGGGTCTGTATGGTCTTTGGCCGTCTGTCCCTTTGATCCCTCTGCGGATCGTTTATTTTTTTCTTCTCTGTTGGTTCCTATGTTTGTTTTGGAGGATGTTTTGTATGGTGTTGAGCAAAAATAGTAAATAAATATACTCAACACAATCTCACTCTATTTCATTAACGGAAATAGAGTTTTTATTATGTTAAGTTCGGACCCATTTGAGATAGATAATATCCCTTAATTACAATCCCTTGCTTCAAGGGAAGACCCTTTGATTCCAAATACGAAGACAAGAATTCCATGGAGAGGAGTGTGTTTGTTTGATTTTGTGGCTGTACCCAGAGTGTTTATCAGGCTGCCTACGTACCCCAGAAGGGATCAAGCCACTCGTAGTTCAGATTTTTGGGAAGGTTTGGATGCTTCGGTGAGTAAATGACCCACCAAAGAATTTTGGTTAAGTGTTTGGGTGACTTCAAGGTCATTTGAATAAGGAAATTTCGATGACTTTTGTAGTCACAAGGATTTGATGAATTTGGTCTAGAGAAAACCAGGGATTCGGTTAAGGTCGCGGTTGCATCCAGATTTAAATCCAGACTGCCTACATACCCCTTGAAGGGATCAAACCACTGTAGTTCAACATTTGAGATTTTCGGTTTTGTACCAATTTTTATTCAACGAGTGTGCACTTTGAACTCGTCGAGAAAACATATTTTGGTGGACACCCGATTTTAATGGAGCGTCCACTGATTTAAATTAGGCACCCGAATGTGCCGAGCTTCATAGCGGGTCTTGACATTTGAAAAGGGCTTTTTTTTTTCATTTGATCTCTCAAGATAGTCCTCATTTATGCTCTAACCCATGTATCAGGCCCAGCTGCCTCATGATAGGCCTTGTTCTCCCTCCAGCTGAACTCCTTCTTGGTGTGGTTAACTCGAGCTGATAGAGATCAAATCGGAGATGGGTGTGAATTTCAGTTCGACTTGGAGAGGGAGTTTTGATGTCCGGCTTTATACAAAAGGGGAATCTATTGCCTCGATCATGCACTCTTCACCGAAGATTAGTGGGTAAGGCTCTTCTCCTCCAGAACCTTATTTTGATTTGGGAAAACTTGAACTAATCTTCATGGTCTGCCTTCATCAGCTCTCGAAGATTCGAAGCTTTCGTACTGTACACCTTTTGGTCTCTGGCAGAATTTGTGAGGCTCCTGAAACTGGTAAGAGACCATGCCTTTGCAACCTTCCACCCCAAATTGAAGTTGGTGGAACACAGCGCTGCTTCCATTTAGCATATTGACTGCTTTTATGTTTCTTTTTCAATGACTTAGACAAAGGTTTTTGTCATTTTGACATTTAATTCCCCTTTTAAATCGAAGCTGCAGCATGCCATAGTTTAAGATTAGGCCTTAATTATATAGAGCATTTTGTCTTCACATGTCTTGATGACTTTCCACCGCCGAAACCTGTCAACAAAGGATAAGACCAAGAGGAAATGACTTTGTTGTTGCAAGTCTGAGACACCACCGCTTGTCTTCCTTTACTTTCTGCCAAGATTTGATTATTACAACATGCAGAGTTCATTTCATGCCACACAAAGAGCACTAGAGGAATCTTGTAGCCTTTGAATATTGTTTTCTTTTCTTCTTTTGATTGGCATGTAGCTGGACTTTAACCCACTGATTTCAAAAGAAACTTGCTGCACGTTTGCTTAATTGGATATTTTGAAAGTTTTTGTCTTTAGTCCAAAGGTACAGCAACATCAAGTTTTGACAATCATACTTAATTGCAAATATCATACTTAATTGCAAATAAATTTTGTCTTGTTGTGTATTAATCACTCCATCACTTTTAACCGCCAAGGAACACGAGTTCATCACTTTGTCATGGCCTCTTGTATTGCTAAACCACTGCCCCATGATCAAAGCTTCATTAAACTCGTTGTTTCATGGTCCTTGTTGCCTGGCTTTTATTCAAAGCAAGCATGTGGCAAGCATTTACTGCTCAGCTTCATTATATGTATGATGTGTTCCTTCAAGCATCTGGGAGCAAGTTTGCAGCCACACACTCTGATAGTTATTGTTTCAACGAGTGTAAAGCTTGTCTTTGTCATTTTTCATGAATGTCTTCTTCTTCTTCAATTATTCTCTCCATCAGTCTTTTCGAGTTCTTGACAGAGGCATTGTACATGTACATGCTGCAGGTGCAAGTGAAGGCAGGATCTTTGACAGCGAAAGCCATTTCATTGCTGGGATTTGGTGGAGGAAGTGAGTCCGGATTCACATAGAAGTGGAGACTTCTGCTTCACGGCTTGGTCTCAGTTTTCTGATTCCTTTCCTTCTCTCCTACAGGTTGTTGGAAGCACTCCAAGAGAACATCAAGGGTAAATTCTTTTCTCCAGACACCAATTTTATGTTTTGTGTGGTTGATGTTCTAGCTGGTGTGCTCTCTACGTGGCTTATTTTGCAACTGGTGCAAGGCCACTTGCTGTGCTGCGGTGGAAAGGAAGGCAGTAGGATTTCGGTGGGGACTGTTGCTGACTTTCAGAACAGATGACATGACATTCCACCGATTGGTCATACACTCGTGGATACACATGTATCATATACGAGATTGCGACCGTTCGGGGATCTCCATAGCTTCATGGTGGTGACAGATGACATGGCATTCCACCGATTGGTCAGACACTCGTGAATACACATGTATCATATACGAGATTGCAACCGTTCGGGGATCTCCGTAGCTCATTATTTTGAGGCCATTTGTTGTGCTGAGGTGGAGAGGAAGGCAGAAGGTGGGAAGCTGCTGGTGGGAATTGCAGTTGAATTTTGGAGTAGATGATATTATACTCCACTGATTGGTCATACACTCGTGGATACACATGTATCGTATACGAGATTGCGACCGCTCGGGGATCTCCACAGCTCCATGGCGACAGAGGTAAAAGGGACACTGCAAAAAAAAACAAGAAGTAGCACTGGTAGGTCAAGGAGGTATCAACCTTTTTGCGTCTGCTTTCGGGTTTCTCCTTCAAATAAAGTTGCTGAAAACTTCTTCTCTCCTTTGCAGCAGGGCTTCGCCTTTCCTCTTGATGTGTTTTCTCCGTGCCCTTTCATTCTAGCACTATGCTTGCTTTTATAGAGTGTGTCGAAGATAGGATCGAGCCTTGAATTTGAATTTCAAACCAGCTTATCTTATGGCAGGTCATGTATAGCAGATAGATTCTGTTGCATTCAGTTTGAAACAAACCCCGCAAAATCTGTATAGCATGATTTGAATTTAGACGTGAATGCCTCCTCTTGCTTTGACCACTATTTGAATTTTGATAGCTATCTTGTATCTTGATATTGCAGCATAATCAAACTGGAAAATAATTGCCGTGTTGTTGCATTTTTTTTTTTATATTATTATTTTTTTCAACATATGGTTCAGAGATTTGGGTTATGGAGATATTTCGATGGGTTTTGTGCTGCTATTCTTGTATGGGATTGTTTTGGTTGGACGTCAAGTTTTCGCCGGCCGATCTGGTGACGTTTCTGTGTCACCCTTGGGTTTGGCTAGTGGCGGCGACGTCATTGCATCATCTCTCTCCTGGTCGATCTGTACTGTGGTTGAAGCTTGTTGGGCTAATTGGGCTTCTTTGTTTTTGTTTGTTTGTTCTTTTTCTTTGGGCCCAGTTCGGGTCTTTCGCTTATAATGTTGTTTCTTGTTGAATAAAAATCCTTCCATCGCCAAAAAAAATACATGGAATAAGCTTAATTCTCTCATGGAATACAGAAAAGTTGATCCTTTTCTTGATTAAAATCTCTTTGCATATAAAGAACTAAATTTTCAATGCTGAAACCTCACAGATCCAACCACTAATCAACCCCAAATCCAAATCAAGCATACAAAATTTTCACAAAGCTACTGAATTTCACATATCTAATCCACCTCACAAATCAAAACCGGATTGGAATCTTAATTGAACCAAATAGCAGCGAAATTGGAGTAAGAGCTTACCTTTTCAACTTCCATTGAAGCCAGATTCGAGCTGAGCACGGATTTGAATCCCAGCTGCCATTGCTTTGGAGATTTGGGGTTTTGGGTTTCTGTTTTGGCGTTGGCTCCATCGCTCGGTTTAGGTTTTTCACTTTTAGGTATTGGATATTAGGTAGTGGCAATACCCATAAATTGTGATCAAACTCGAGCATTTTGGTCATTTTCCATTAAAATTGAGAGTCAGGCTTGCATCATTTAGCTTTTGGGTCAGGGCTCATGTCCTTATTTGTATAAATCTTTTTGAAAGTGGGTTTTCTGTGTTTACATCTTTGGTCATGTGTTACTATGTAGTTTTCTAATTTTATATATATATATATATTTAATTAACAATATATGTGATTAGCAACTGCTTAATTATCCCTTGTTGTTATGATAATTCTACTACTATAACAAACCAATCAGATTCATCGGCTAAGTTGTTTAGTCCACGTCATTCACATCATCAAGAACTAAAAGCACAAGTTTGTATTGCAACCTTTTCTATATCATAGTGATTCCTCTAGCTGCATTGGCCACCTTGAATTTTGTTCCCCTAGAATCTTAAAAAGAAGTGTTCTTTGTTTAAGGAAAATTGAATTGGGAGAGAATTGAGTCATACTTTCATTAATAATAAGGGCCTCTTTATATAGAGGATTACAAGACATAGAATCAGAGTTGTACAAGGAAAGATAATCGTACAATTAGTCTGATATCTATGAATATCTCCAACAATCTCTCTAGTTCATAACCCTATTGCAACTAGGTCAAGTAACCTAGAGTTTGGGCCAAACACATATTCTGGATTTACTTGAACACTTCCCCCTTGTGTTGCCCAAATATGGTGCTCTTCTCGTTGCCTCATTAAAAACCTTGTTAAGTAACAAAAAGCTAGTGAGACAAAAATAACCTAGGTCGAATGGGGAAAAAGAGCACAACACACCCTTCACGTTTCGAGACCATACATGTAGACACCTCCCCCTGATGTTTGCATCTCCCCCTGATGACAACAGTCATGGGAGTTCGGATAACTTCCGCAAACGATGCTACCAACACGTTTCTTGAAAACGGAATTTAGGCAATGACTTAGTGAGCAAGTTTGCCACATTGTCCTCAGATTGAATCTAGTTCACTTTGATTTCGAGGAGAGTCTGTTGTTGCTGATTTTGCTTGGTGTTGTCTGACTTGATGCATAAACTCTGGCAAGCGTACGATTCATTGTCAAGTAAGGGAAGTATTTGGACCTTAGTTATCGTACCTCGGGGATTAGGTGTTGGACCTAACTAAGGTAATTGGGGCTAGAATAACTTAAAAGCATACAATGAAAAATAAAAATAAAATAAAGTAAAGTAATATTCACAAGGCACCAATCCTCGGCAATGCTCGGCTTAGCTCACACTAAGCCTAAATAAGCCACTAACTTGTACCTCAAATGAGTTATGCACAATGGAAAATAGAATTTTGTTCGGGAGTTTTGAATTGGGAATTGACTAAATTAATTGCAAACTAAAATAAAAGCAAACAACTAATTATCAAACAAGAAATTAAATTTGGATTTTCAAATTAATGGAAACATGGGAGTGTTGGGTGATTCACACTAATTATCTTGTAAATATGGATGCCAATTTCACAAATGCATGCATTTCCTATATGTGTCGAGTCCCGTATCTAGTACCGGTTAAGGCTACTAAACCAATTATCCTTTCGGTGTATTGACTATGCCAATTAAGCCACAATCAACTCTCTAACTTGGGCATTACGCCGGTTAAGGCCGCAATATCCAAAATTAGAGGCCTAGAGAGCAAGATAATAGAGACCCAAGTAAGCTTAGCTACAATTAAGCTAGCTAATGGTCACCACACTTAAATCCTAGATGCCATAGACTAATAAGTTGTTAATTTATCAATCTATTTATCACATTGCCCACAACATAATTTCAAAGGGTGACAAAGCCTAGAAACATGCTTCTAAGGACCAATAAATTCGGATTTAAAGCACACACAATCGAAATTGCATTTATTAAAAGTAAAACATCAATATTTATACAAGATGAGTTAGGGCTTCATAACCCTAACTCCCAAATTTGAACTACTCACAACCCATTATCAAATACATCACCAAAAGCATAGAAAAATTATGAAAGAGATAATAAAGAAGAGAGAGGAGAGTTAGCTTGGTCACTTCTAGCTATGGGCTAGTATGAACCAAGTAATTTCTTCACTCAACTACCAAAAATGGATGTGTGCTCTTGATGATGATTTCCTTGAAGCCTTGAGTGTCTAATCCCAAAAGATTGAAATTAAAAATGAAGAAGGGAAGAGGAGAGAGTGTGAGGTGATGGGTGAGAGAAAATGAGAAGGAATGATAAATGGAGGTGGGTTTGTGTTTCGGCTGTAGAGAAGAAGGAAGAGAGAGAATGGACTTTTGTGAAGTGTGCGGCCGAATTGAGGTTCAGGTGAGAGAGAGTAGGGTTTGATGGGAGAAAAATCAATATATATGTGGTCTCCGTAATTGAATGTGTGGTTGTCATCAAAGAGAAAAGAAGAATGCATGTGGAAGCGTGAAAGGAAGAAAAAGAACGTGCTCTGCCACGTGTCAAAGCCGGATTGGTTTCTAACCAATCAAACAAATCACGTGCATGGCTGCCTCCCTTCTTTGGTTGATTAGGCTTAATTAATTAAGCAATGAATCACTTAATTAATTAACCTAATTAATTAAGATGCAATTCTCTGGTAAACTTCTCAATTCTTTCTGTTTCTTCTCACTCTTCTCCACGCACTTCTGCAAGTATTATCGGAGACAATTAGATCCTGCTCTCATGATGGCATTGACTACAGTTGACCCGAATCGACTATTGCGTTTTTTGTTGTTGGAAATCTCCATATTGCTTTAATTTCGCACAACTTCTTCCAAAATCCACAACTCCACTTATTTACTACAAAATAAATAAAAATGGATTAAATACATAATAATTGTCTTGAAGAATAGCTTAATTCTAGTATTTAGGATGCAATTATGCGCATAGAAATGCGTGTAATCATTGTCGCTGTTGTGTGGGTCAGAGAGATACCCAATATCAGCAAAACCTTCCAAAACACATGTCATTTTGGGATGGAGATAGTGGACGCAGGCCAGTGTTGGCGGCATTCCTGGTGTGTGATGGGTCTGAATCTATCATCTCTCTGTAAGGATACAACAAGCTCATATCAATCGTACATATCAAGTACTGAAAGATATCTTTTACACCAACCCAATGGCGTCGCGTTTGGGCAAAGCAATATCTAGCTAACAAGTTCATGGCAAATGAGATGTTTGTCTTGTGCATTGAGCTAAGTAAAATAATGCGCTTATGTACTCAAGTAAGGCACTTCTGCCTCTAGCACATCTTCGTCATCATCTTTCAGACGAAAAGGATCCTCTTGAGGATCAAGACTACGGATGATCTTGATCATGAGGGTACTTGAAGGTTTGACCTTGTCAAAATGCCTAAGCAACTATCAACACGATGCTCAAGTTCCAAACTGAGACATAATTGTGTTCTTCCAAAATTGTTCATCTCAAAATCGGATTTCAAGTGTTCAGCGGTTTTCTTTAACTCATTAAGGGCTTCCAATGAACCGCGATAGAACCCAAAGCTTGTTATGAAAACGCGTGGCCATATCCCTTCCCAATCAAGTAGTCACTTTAGTAAGCGTTTCAACCTCTTTGTAAAACGTGTTTCGTGGTCTAGAGCCACTTGACTTGGGTAAATGAAGTTCAACATGAACCTTCATGTATATTCCATATCTAGATCCCCATACAGATACGTAGTGACCACATGCATTTGTAAGCTGCATGTTCAGTTATTCGAAAACTACCGAACTGACACGGTAGTGGAGTGCAATGACATCCTTTACGAGAGAATATGTCTCATTGTAGTCGATTCCAGGGCGTTTTGTCAGAAGCCTTGCGAATGAGAGATTGCCATCTCTTTTTCTTATCACGCTTTCTAACGAAGACTCATTAGTCAATAGGTTTTATGTTAGGAGGTGTTGGCATCACTAGCTCAAAAACCTTCCTCTTCGTTAGAGAATACAACTTAACCTGAATCGCATCTTTCCATTTAAGCCAAATTTCTCTACATTGGTATTCATTCGTCAACGGAGCATGGTTCGATATCATCAAACTCATTCAACGAAATGCGCATTACATCATCAATTATGATGGAGTTTCTACCCCACGTCTCATGTACACTACTGTAATTTTTCAAAACTCTATATTCTCAAGAATAGGTTCTGACGTTGAGGTGTCCCCCAACGATGACCATAATCCGAAAGATTCGCATGAGACGAATTTTGAGTCTTAATGATCAAAGGATTGGAATGCGCCAAAGTATCATTCAAACTCATGGGCCTCCCACACATCCTAACTAAGGCCATGGTCTATAACGCTAGAGTGCCACTCTCTTTGGCGTTGGCGCCACCTACCTCCATGTAGGGTGGCACCATGTCCTCTACTAAGGACGTCATTCCTTGCAGGCATGTTTGCAGCAGATATGTGTGATCTCGTCACTTTAGTAGGAATTGAGATGAGACATAGTAGGGACAGACCATGACAATTCCTGTCGTTCTTGCTGAACATTCATGTTTCTATCTTCCCCTAACGACAAGAAGACTGTCTCATCAAAGTGACAACCTGCAAATTTAGCAGTAAGGAGATCGCCTTGCAAATGCATTAAGTGGCGGACGATTGTTGGAGTCTCAAATCTAACGTAGTTGCCCATTCGTCTATAAGGACCCATCATAGTGCGTTGTTGCTGCGCAATTGGCATATAAATGGCACACTCAAATTTGCGTAAGTACGAGATGGTACCCAGTCACTAGTTGTAACACAGAGGTAGATCGACTGGCGGTGGGTCGTAGACGAATTAGCATAGCTGCATGCGATATTGTATCACCCTAAGCCAATATAAGGCTATTGGTGTGTATTACCAATATCCAGGCTACCATTGTAGTCGTTTCTGCGAGATCATTTGGGTGTGTACATGAGGATATGATGTCCAACATTAGTCTCATTGCAATAACCATCGAAAGTTTTCGATGTAAACTCTCTAGCATTGTCAAATCTAATTGACTGAATAAGATAATCAGAGGAGTGAGCCTGTTGTTATATGATATGTGCCAGGAGTGTAGCATAAGCAACATTACAAGTGGACAATGGTACAACACGTGACCAACGTGTTTGCTTGTCAACCAACATCATGAGATATTTAAACGTCCGCAAGTTGGTTGAACTAGTCCAGAGAATCCCCAAGGACACAGAATGAGTATTTTCATATCATTTGCATAAGATGGTCTCAGTCCTAACTTCCCTAAGGAGCAGGCTTTGTAAAATGAGCGAGAGGCTTTAAAAGCAACCAATGAGGATTTTGGTTGGGCCTGAGCCTCTGAAACGCTATTTGAAGCAAAGTTGGTGATTGCTGCATGATCTAGGGCTTCATCACCATGATAGACGCCATCCATGGCGTCATGGATAGAGACCGTGCCAACCCTGGGCTGGTGGTGGACGGACAGAGGTAGTGGCGGCGGTCACACTTAGTCCAGGAATCAACCTTTGATTCGTGCTTCGTTTCGCTCAAATGAATAGACGTCTGTGTGAAGTGTTTAGTAGATGGATCATCATATCATGACTATGATGACCTATCCTACCGTGACAAAGCCAATATGTGTCTAAATCCAAGAGATCTTCTCTCATATTTTTATTGGATTTAATAGCTCGAATAGTGACATAGAGTCCACTAGAGAGGCACATAAACTTCTCTAAGATGCGCCTTTGTTTGCAATCATTAGAGGTATTGCAAAGGAACTCATTTTCGTTCTTTACATGCATTTTTGCATGGTATCCGTTGGTTATTCATAGGGTGCTAGGAGCGTAGAGAGTTTATGTGACAGTAATCAAGGTGCCATTTGGCAAGGGGAACTTGGGCTATTCCATGTCCTTGAATTAATATTTATGGCCCAGTCATCGTAGTCACAAAGTAATATGCTCATAATCAAAATGGAGTCCTAATGAAAAGAACTCGAAATTTTATTCATAAGCCAACGGAGTACATCATTGTCTCTTAACCATTAGGAGAATCTAATCCAAATGCTAACTAATGCAAAACAAAGGTAGTCGTTTGACTTTTTTCGATAACTCCAAAAATAAATATGACTAGCTGAGTAGAGAGATGTCGGTGGAGCAAAGCTCGTTTAAGTACTACTTATCTCAAAACCTTCCTAGATATCATATTTATTTTGGATGAGCCTATGTGAAGAAAAACTAAACTAATGGCGTTTACTACAAAGTATGTGGCAATTGCCTATTACATCTCTTGGAAAAATAAAGACTTAAACAGAATTGGCGATCTATTGATCCCAGCCAGATTTGTAGCCTTCAACCCTTCACTCTAGATTACCTTCTTGTTCCACATAGTGAGCTTTTCTTGCTTCACAATATGTTTTGTAGGCAGTGACAATTTCTTCACGAGCTTTACAAATGTGTGCCTAATGATCAGATACTCCAAATCGAGAACATACATCTCTTTGCTCAGACTCCATTGATTGAGGTGCTTTGAAAGTGTCATTTAGATGGCTCTTAGTGTTGGTGGCGCCAACAACATGGCCAAAGGCGTTGCATCCCTCTCTCTTTCCACGTTGACCTCTTCGGTTCCGTGTTTATCTATTTTGGCGGTTACCTTTGCAAGTAGAGTGATTATATGGACTAGAACATCCAGAAGCATCCCTAAGGTTAGGGTTTCACTCTTGGCACCCTCTCTTAAGGGCACGATTATAATTTGATCCCAGAATATGCTTTGTTTCCACAGATCTTAAATTATAGTTCTTCAAAAGGATGTTGTCATGCTTTTCAGCGACATTCATAGCTCCAATAAGCTCATGAAACCTTATGATCCGTCCTGTAGTAACATCGATTCGATAGTTCTTAACAACCATCAATGTAGAGACGGGGAAGGTAGAGAGAGTCTTCTCAATCAACATCACATCTGTGATCTCTTTACCACAGAATTCCATTAAGGATTTAATGCGAAGTGCTTTCGAGTTGTAGTCAAGAACTGACTTGAAATCACAGAAGGGAAGGTTATGTCATCTCACTTCTAGGTTAGGACGCAGGGAGTCACGGACGTTGCCAAATCTTTCTTCGAGTAAGACCCACAGCCTTCTAGGGTCTTCTTCACTCATACATTCGTACTGGAGCGAATCATTAATATGGCGAATCATTAGGATGATGGCTTTCGCCTTATTTGTCTCTAAGGCTGTTCTATTTGCTTCCAAAGCTTCCGTCTGCTCAACAGTTAGCACGTTCTGGCTAGGCTCGAGAATCGTATCCAGGATTCCATCGGCCTTGAGATACTGGCGGACATCACGAACCCACCTGTAATATCCCGAGCCAGTTGTTCCCAATGGAGCAAAGTTCAATTTGTTCAGGTTACTCATCCTGAAAAAGAACAAGAAAAAATGGTTCATTTCGGCACGAAAAGAGCTACCACGAAAACATATAAAATTTCTAAGCATAATTGCTCCCAAGAAATTCAATTCCAAGAGGTATTGGATTAGATCGAAACAATGACATAAGTGGTTGATCATAAATTCTCTACAAACTCTAAGTTTGGAGATCTCAACTAACTCTAAGCTTGGAGTGAGCACAAACCCCCACAGTTCGGCTTAATTAGGTCTCTTCTAGGATAAAGAAAGGACGGGTACAAGAAGAGAGTTTGCAAGTCCCTTAGAAAAATAAGAGAAATTGAATAAAAACTCAAAAAATGGGAACTTTTAGTAAAAAATACTTTGAAATAGGTCGCCGGAAAATTTGGCCAGAAAAAGTGACAGGAAAGGGTTGTCGGAAAATGGATGGAAAAGTTGCCGAAAAATGGCCGGACAAGTGGCAGCGGTGACCTGCTGCCGGAGCTAACATGGCTGAGATGTCGTCAGTGACTTGGGCTCCAGGGCTGCAGCTTGGGCTCCTTTTTTTTTTTNNNAGCCCAGAGAAAAAAAAAAGGAAAAAAACAAGGCCCACTGCCGAAAAAAAGGAAGCAGCCCAGTTTTCTCACCCCCAAAAATATCGCTACACACGCCTGCATCAACACGCGCGTGCACTAGGATTGTTTTATTTTTTTTCGAAACCAAGTATTTTCTCTTTAATTTATTTAATTTCATACTATGATAGATTCTCATTATTTTATTTTTGAGCATGCTATATATTTTATTGTTTATGCTTTTATTATAAATTTTTCGAGCATGTTTAGTTAGATTATATTAATCATTTTAAGCATGCTTTGTCATTTATGTTTTATATAATTATCTTTAAGCATGATTATATATTTTATTTTTGAGCATGCCATATATATCTATATATTTTATTTATGCAATTGTGAGCATGTTTTGTGAATTTTATTTACTCTTATATATTCATAAGCATGCCTTTATGTTATGTTATTGCTATTATTATGTGTAACATATATTTTGGTATATATTTGTGAAATTTGAGCATGCCATGTAATTTATTTTAATATATGCTATGTTTTTATTATTTATTACGTGCTATGATTATTACTTGTTTAGAATGCTATACAAAAAAGAATTGCGTTCTGCCATGATAATGAAAGTTCATGCGCATTATAAATACACACTTACTGTGATAAAGTATTGTCACATAGCATCGAAAAAAAAAAAAATGTGACCATTACGAATCTTGGTCTTGAAATCTAATTCATACGTTTGGAAAATAATTCACGTGGATGTCTTTATGACTGCGTAATTTATTTCTTCTCTCTTGTTTGTGTAGATGGCTAATCCAACTCGACCTGAGTTTGACATCTTGGACTCAGACGGACTTGAGTACCACCGTTGGGTTTCTGATGTAGAAACTGCCTTTGTGGCAAGAGATTACACTGCCACCATTACCGACCCCAAAGACAATGGACCGTCTGACAAAGTGAAAGCAAATGCCTTAATGTTTCTTAGGCGACATATTAATTCTAGCCTCAGCTGGGAATACCTTCAGTTGAAGACACCCAAAGAACTGTGGGATGCCCTTAAGGGACGTTTTGGGAACATTCATGATACATTGCTCCCAGAACTGACCGTTCAGTGGAATGAAATCAGCTTTCTTGACTATAAAAGGGTAAATCACTTCAACAAGGATATGTTGCGCCTAAAAGCACGTCTAAATTTCTGTGGAAAGGAACTCACAGAAGATGATATGATCCAGAAGACTCTTTCCACTTTTCCTACTTCAGCAATTATACTAGCGAACCAGTATAGGCTGGAGTACGATAACAAAAGAATCACAACCTTCAACAAGCTGATCAACCTACTGCAAGTGGCTGAGAGGCATAATGAGGCTCTTTTGAACAACAATGCCAGGCTTTTTGGGACAAAGAAAATTCCTGAGGCTAATTATGGCAAAGTGCAAGGTGGACAAAACCCCAATGCAAAGAGGGTTGGACGTGCTTATCCCTACCCACATGGCAACAATGTACCACGTGGCAAGGGACATGGGGGTCATGATATGGGCCGTGGAGGCCCTCCCAATGTATGGCGCAAAGATGGTGGCGCTGGCCCTAGTGGTCATGGAAACAAGGTGCAAAGGGCACCTAAGAACCCTTCAGTCAAACAGAATAGAGTTGGCAATGAACCATGCTATAGGTGTGGAGTCATTGGGCATTGGTACAAGAACTGCCAAGCAAGCAACAAAGTAGCAGCCAATTACAAGAGGTATAGGGAGTCTAAAGAATAAGAGGCTCACTATATGGAAGAAGGAGGCCATGACCCAGACGTCAACCTCACAATTGCAGACTTTAATGGCAACAAGGAACTTGCTCAGTCAACTGATGCTCCAGATTTTGACTGATCTGCTTTATTTACTTTATTTTCCAACAACAGTTGTGAAGGCATAATGCCTCATTCTTAATTAGACTATTACTTGGTCTTAAAGTTTATTTCAATAATGGTTTGATGAATTAGAACAAGACCTTGATTGATTATCGTTGGCTCATTAATAAATTTTGAATTTTATTCTCAAGCACTGAATTTATTCAAATTTATTTACTACACATATTTACATGATTCGAAATTGCAATATAAAGATGTCAAGCAATACATCTAGAGAAAAAATTATTATTAGAATGAAAAGAATATCATTCTACGCAAATAAAAATACTCTAAGGAATATGAGATATATTTAATGTCACAAACGCTCTGTATGCACCAAGAGCTAATCAAACCTTGTTAATGTTTCAAAGCAATTTGTGTCAACGGTTATCATGTAAAAACACACCGTGAGAATGGAACTGAATACCTTGATATTACATCTAATGACTGTGGAAGGAAACACATCTTAGAGAAACTTATGAGTCAATCTAGTTGGCTGTACCTCACTACGATTCGGATCATTGAATCCTATCACCAACAATGAAATGTGGGTCATTGACTTATACAGGCTTTTGCATGACCGCCTATGGCACCGAGGTCGTGACATGATGATCCGTATTTTTAAAGAACTCACACGGACATCCCTCCTTTCGAGTGAAAAAAGGGAGAAAAATCCGCCACATTGCAAGGCATCGGTTCTAGTATGGCTCAAATGCAGTCATTGCCTTCTGACGTACCAGAAGCACTACCTCTCTCCCTTTATGCCTCATTGACTATCTCAAAGGCACATCACTCGTTTTGCAAAGCCTGCTCTTTAGCAAAAACAGGATCGAGACCTTCCTATGCTAAAGATACAAAACAAAACATTCCATTCTTACAAAGGATACAAGGAGATATCTGTGGACCTATCCATCTAGAATGCGGACCATTCAAGTACTTTATGGTTCTGGTGGATGCTTCGACACACTGGTCACATGTCGTTCTATTGTCCACAAGAAATGCTGCAATACTCCTAGCACAGATTATACGTTTAAGGACTCACCACCCTGATCACCCTATCGAGTCTATAAGGCTTGATAATGCTGGAGAATTTACATCAAAAGCATTTGATGATTATTGCATATCTATTTGGATCGATGTAGAGCATCCTGTACCCCATATGCATACACAAAATGGTCTCGCAGAAGCCACCATCAA
>LYNE01000361.1:7749-19013 GCA_001662545.1 Rosa x damascena | reverse complement strand
TGAATATTTTATTCGGATCTTCAAATGCGCCCCATTTCGATCAAATAGTTGACTCTCTCTAATCCTTCATGCTCTGCACTTCGCTCCTCGCAGCTCAGTTCGGTCAGTAATTTAGGGTTTTCAATTATATTTTTTTCGTTTTGAATTTTTTTAAAATTTAATATAGATCAACATTCGTTCAACTCAATCCGTAAGGGAAGCTTTCATGACATCCGAGCCTAGTATCTGAAAGTTTGATATGTCAAATGTTAATTTGTTCGGTTCTGGATTTTTTCATATGTATATTTTGTCAATTCGGATTTGTATATCAGTTTGATTTGATTCTTTTCTTTTAAGTTTACATGTTGTGAGGTTTTAGGAAAGATTTGACGGAGTGGCAGGAGCGACATACATGCCATTTTGGTTCTCACTACTGATAAGGTCAATTTCTGCTTCTCTTTCTGTTTAATTTTAATCAAATGCATCAAATAACTAGACATTCCATTTGATATGTTGCTAAGCTTCTTAAGATTCTAGGTTCTGAAAATATTAAAAGAAGGTGAAATCCACTGTAAAATTGTTAGTCGGGTCTTAATACCACAACACATTTCAAATGATTGCTTCAACAAATTGATACAGTTAGAGATTCTTTTCTTTAAAATCCATACGTCCTTTCTATTGTAAGTTTACTCCTGAATATCTGGTTATAGTATTGCAATATTGTCTTTGTGTATGCCTGTTCTTTGCTTTTCTTTTTCTTTTTCCTATATAGGAAGCACACTTTGTGTCTGCCTTTTTCATCTTTTTATTATAAGAAACAAAATTTTTGTACAAGACTAGAATAAAATACAGATAGTGAGTATGGACTATAAAGCCTTGAAATGGCTAGGCTACTATACCTTGAAACAACAAATACATCAGAACCAAGCTCTCCCAAATACATCAGATAGTGATCATGGTATGTGATATTGACTAGGTTGCCTTGTGAATTTCAATGATTCTGATGTTCCTTAATGAAGTTGGTTAGGTTGTGATGCTTTTAAGATTATTGCAAATGTAAACTTCAGTATTAATAAAAAAGGAAAAATTTCAGTTTACTACCCTGTACTTTTCACTCAACATCATGTCAGTCCCTCCTCTTTCAATTTGATCAGTAACACCCCTGCACTTTCAATTTCAATCAACCATGTCTAATTTTTACTGTTCCGTTCAAATTGAACGTTAAGCGATGACCTAACAACGACCAACTGATTCAGTGGGCCCACTTAAAGGGCTAAATTTGACATTTCACACAATTTTCCTAAAAAAAAATTGGATCGAACGACCCTAAAAATCTGCTCAGAGCTCCATTCCCCCATCTCCACCCACATCCTCTCCCTCCACCCTCAGATCAACACCTTGGCCTCGCCAGACCTCTCCAAGGTCTCTCTCCTCTTCTCCACTCTCCTCTCTCTCAGTTTAGACATGTCTTCTTCACAAATCCAAACTCTTCTCCCGAATTACACACTGATTTTGACTTCATCTCTGTTATGAAAATTGTCTTAAATAGGCATTCTTGTTCCGAGTAGGAGAACTCATAATGTGTCATGTGCTGTGCACGTGTGCAGTGGGTTAATTAGTCGTTGATCAGGTTAATTTGGGTTAAGTCGTTAATTAGTTAGGTTGTTATTGTAGCCAATGGTAGGTAGCTCATCCTTGGGTTATATAAACCAGAACTCTGTACTCCTTTCATCATCTATCAATATAATCAGTATTTCTTCTTTGCATTATTTTCTTCCTTCTGCAATTTCTTTCTTCGTTGGGGTTCATATCCTAACAACTGGTATCAGAGCCCACCTCATGGGGCCGCGGAGCACTAGGAATCCACCACCATACTCGTCAGCACCGCCGCGTCCGCCTGACCTGGATGAAGTGCGGGGGAAGAGGATCCAAATCGCAAAAGAACAAGTAGTGGAAAGGACAGCTGCGTGGAGCCGTGAACTCGAGAAAACCATGGCATCGTTCTGATCCGAGATAATCAACGAGTTGAGGCAATTTCAATTGGAGCAACCAGCTCAGGTGATGGAGCCGGCCCACACAGATCGGGTCATGACTCCTCCACAATTCCAGCCCGCTTCCTCTGTTGGATGGCGCTCCTCTGCCGATTCACCCAAAATCCATAGCTCGCGACTCCAAATAAGCTCTCCACCGCTGGCACAACCCACCACGAAGCCTCCTCCTCTGCTTGACGACGCCATTTCAACTCAGCCGAACAGTTCCCCTGCATCCTTTTGCTCGGTAAGTGGCACTAACACAAGTGTTTCTAATCCGCTCAATTGTCACAAGGATGATTGTGGTGGTATGGTTTTTGTGTTTGGCGCTAATGGTATTGATGAGAAATTAGAGAATGGGAAGAGTGTTGAGAAGAGGGCTAAGGTGACTAGTGGAGATGGTAGAGAGTTTAATGAGCTTGAGTGTGTCATTGCTAAGCAGGATGAGGGTGGTCTAGTTAAAGATAAGGAACAGCTTAGCAATGGAATGTCAGAATTTCATGCCCTCCAACTGTTCGATAAAATGCCGAACTCAGAAGGGTTGTGTAATGCAGGAAGGGCCATTATTGCTCCTATGAGCATTCGAGACAAAGGTGGAGGACTCACTACTCATCGTGAAGTTGTTGATGCTTCTGATGAGATGGCGATATGCTCTGTCAGTGCTAAGCAGAATGATGGTGGTTTCATTGAAGGTAAGAAGCAGGTGCCAAAATTGAGTGTGGAGGCATTGATGGTATCTGTGATCCCTGGCGATGTGGGAAAGCCAACTGTGAAATTAGATAAAGTTGTGGTTCGAGATGGGAGCTATAGATGGGAAAATCTGGTTTATGAAACGGTTAAATTCGACCAGGAGCCAAGAACCAGGAAGATTAAGGGGAAACTTTATAGTTTGGTTCTTTCAACTGGATCTTATAAAGCAAGTGTTCTTGGGGAGGTTTCTGTTGATTTTGCCGAGTATTCTGAGGCTACTAAAGCTTCCTCTGTGTCTCTTCCTCTTAAGAAGTCAAGTGCAGTATTGCATGTTTCGCTTGAAAAGTTACAAGCAAATTCTGATCAGAGAGAGGTAGAAGGCTGTGAAGATGCCAAAGTTAAATCTCAGGATAATAGCTTGAAAAGACACTTGAGCAATAATGACGCAGATGAAAGCGTTTTAGCTGATGAGACGATCAATAAGACCACTCAAAATGTTGAGTGCAACCGCACCGCCTCTATTGGATCAGACATTACATTGTCCAGTTGCGACAGCAGCTCCGGACTCAATACTTCTCGAGAGCTTGTACTGCGAAACATTATCTATTGTCACGACTCTTCCAACTATCTGTCATCACCAAATTAGCCCTCAATACCACACAGACCTGGTGTTTATGGCTCGACAAATAATGAGCAACAGCAATCACAGTGGGAGTGGTCTGCAGATTCTGAACATGGAGTAAATAGTGATGAGTTTGATGATAAGCAAAACGATGTCAAGCAACTGGTTTTTGACGAGAAATTGAGCATTTTCTAGCCAAGTTCATCCCAAATGCATGGTTTGGAAGCTAACCTTGAAGCAGATGTCAGCAATATCAAGCCAATGATTAAAAGTGTGCCTGTTGAAGGACATGAATGTTATGATAAATCCAATGAGTCTTTACAAGTGAACTTTGATGCTAGTGATGCTGGAATAAATCAAACTACCTACTCAATTGGTCCAGATGATAATGATAAAGATGGAAACTGTGATGGGAGTGGAGAGTCTGGAAACCACAGCAGAAAGAGACTCATATATAGAAGAACATCTTGTGGCAAATACTCTAGTTACTGTTCAATTTGCTGATCCTTATGAAAACCAGATCTGCCCGGCAGCTAACTTACACAAAGATGATAATGTCGGTAATTTTGAGAAGATTTTTGCTAGTATACCTGAAGTTAGTATTTTTTTCTTGGAATGTCAATTTGATTGCAGCATGTGTCAAGTTTGGTGATACAAAAAGTGGCCATCAATTGTTTGATAACATCTTATGCTCTAATGTGAGTTCATGGAATGCCATACTCTCTGGATACTTCCAGAATGAAGATCACATGGAGGTAAAGCATATATTTCATAACATGCAAGATTTAGATGCTTGTTGGAACGCCAAGATAGCAGGTTTTTCAATCAATTCTCAAGATAAGGAAGTTTTCACGTACAGGCACATGAGACAACATGAGATGTTTCCCACGCATTTCTCTTATGCTCCTATACTGAGTTGGTGTGTAAAGCTAGCTTCTTCATTTCAAGAGAAGTAGATTACTTCTTCACTGGCATCAATAAAAATTTCATTTGCCAAAGTGTTTGTCATGGAAGCTGATGAGAAGAACCGTTTACCTATAAGTCAATGGCTCATTTGTTGCTTATTACTCTGTGAGCGTGCATAAAGAAAGTTCTTACACTTGCTGGCAAGGGAAAACTCAGAGAAATGGCAGCAATAGTCAACTGGTTCTTGTGTGCAATTTCAGAATTTGGCATTTTGGCTACTCTAAATGCATGGTTGAAGGAGCTTGTTAAGGGAGATCAGCAGCTTCAATTTTTCGTAATGTATGTTATTGTGTTTGTCATGGGAGGAGCATTTACAAGTTTGGAGTTGATGCAAAATGAATGTCAGATTGATCAAGCAAATTCCAAGGCTATTGTTGCAAGTGCTATTATTCAGTTGCATTTAAATGAAGCTACTAAATTGATTCTATCAAATGGCATGAGAGCTTGCTATAAGAGTACAAATTTCTTGATGATCAGGTTATCTTCACAAGGTTCTCATATGGGGGTCTATTCGAACTTGTTGCAAGTGAGTACTTTCTTGCTCGATGGGGCCAAGTATTCCAGGAGACATTGGTGTATATGGTTATAGACCCTCAGTTTTGATGAATATGCTTGCGAGTTGGCTATATGTTTCTTTGAGGTATTGTTTTCCTCCAGCTATCCCAATGGTTACTACTTTTCTTCTTTCTGTGGCACTAGTTATGTGTGTGACTGCTTGTGGTGTGATGAAGACTATAGAAAAAGCACACATTGATGATGAATTTGCTGAGAAAGCTATGTTGCTGCCATATGGAATTTCTGATGTGGGAAAAGGATTTATATATGATATACTTTGCTTGCAACTCTTGCTGGACTTGGTAAGAAAAATGTTGCAGACTTGGAAATGGGAGAATACAAAATCCGTGCAGACTCACATGACTGTTATTAGTTTCCTTTGTTTCTCCATGGTGATAATTAAAGTTGATGAAGTTCTGGAGTTCTCAAGCAGGGACAAAGAATTGATCAAGGAAAATTCTACATATGAGAGTGTGACTGCAGCAAGGGTTCATCTTGATCAGTTCAAGGCATTGGTTAGAGGTGTCCAGATTTTGCCTCAGAGTGTGAAACTTGAGGACAAGTTTCTGTTAAGGGGGCTGCATTGTTATGAAAATAGGCTTAAATAGGCATTCTTGTTCCGAGTAGGAGAACTCATTATGTGTCATGTGCTGTGCACGTGTGCAGTGGGTTAATTAGTCGTTGATCAGGTTAATTTGGGTTAAGTCGCTAATTAGCTGGGTTGTTATTGTAGCCAATGGTAGGTAGCTCATCCTTGGGTTTTATAAACCAGAACTCTGTACTCCTTTCATCATCTATCAATATAATCAGTATTTCTTCTTTGCGTTATTTTCTTCCTTCTACAATTTCTTTCTTCGTTGGGGTTCATACCCTAACAATCTCCGGCTTCAAGAGGCTATTCGTCGATCAATGATGTTCGGGTCAACCCAAATTTATTTTTGGACAATGGGGTCGATGATGATATACACCATCGATCGGTTCTTTAACTTGTCTTTCTTGGAGGCTGATGAAGCTTCTGCGTCGGCTCCAATTGCTGGAGTTTCGGGTCAGCCACACCCACCTTTCGGGTCGGTTGCAGATCTGCTTGGGTCTGAAGGTTGTTCGATCATGGATGTGTTTCTTGATGCCCAAATGATTGGGTTCAACCAGAATACGACGTTGATGGTTTTCATTGCCGACAAAGATTACTCAAGGAACAGCTCCGATTACTCGATGATTTTCAGGGAGCACGTGGTCCAGAAGCTACTGCCGACTTTTGAAGAAGGTTTATTATCAATACGATCAAGATAGGTGACATTCCTATGCTCAATGATGTTCTAGTGCCCAATCAGGATCAGGACCTGTACCAAAGCTTCTTTCTGGTTGTTGATGGCCTCAATCGCTTGCTGACGTCACAGCAGCAAATGGTGAGGCAAGAACAAGACCCAGTTGGTCAAGAAGATGGTGGCGCTGATTTCACTGATGGGTCTAAGTAAATTATGGGTCTAAGTAAATTAAGTTTCTTTATCTCTATCTTGCTCTCTTTCTTAGTTCAATTTTGAGCTTTTTGGTTTTGGATTTTGGCACGTTTGTTCCATAATTTTGTTGTTTGTTTTTCTTATCTTCTTATGAATGCAAGATTTTGTTTTGTTTTGTGTTTGGGGAGTGAATGAATGCAAGATTTTGTTTTGGTTTGTGTTTGGTGAGTGAAAGCAACAGTCTTGAGTAGAATTTGGTTTGGGGTTTGGTTGAAGTTCACAAGCTGTTGATTTTTGAAAAAGAAGCGGAAAATCAGGTTGTTTTTGCTGCTCTTGAGTTGTTACCAATTCTTTTAGTTTTGATCCCATAAATCTTCTGATTTCAGTTAACAGTGTTTGCCGACAAATCTGATATTAGAAGAGTTATTATTTGTGGGTATGTATCAGTTTTACTGTTTCTGCTCGGAATTTCGTATCTCATTAGCTTCTGATGCAAAGTGATTGGGCAAGCTGCAATCTTCTATCTTCGACGAGTCGTCGTCGTCTTCCAAAATTTAGGATCATTCGATCCAATTTTTTTTTTTTTGAAAAATTGTGTGAAATGTCAAATTTATCCCTTTAAATGGGCCCACTGAATCTATTGGTCGTTGCCAGGTCATCGCTTAACGTCCGATTTGGACGGAACAGTAAAAATTGGGCACGGTTGATTGAAATTGAAAGTGCAGGGGTGTTACTGATCAAATTGAAAGGGGAGGGACTGACATGATGTTGAGTGCAAAGTACGGGGTAGTAAACTGAAATTTTTCTATAAAAAAAAATTATTGATTGACAGGATTCAATATTGAGACTGTGGAATATAAGAACATCAGCTTCAGTCTGGGATGTCAGGTGTTAGGACATGGTATGAAGTTAGTGATTGTTTAAGAGCCACATGGAGTTATGAAATGAAGTTTGAGTTGGCTTATTTTTGAAAGTTTGCAGTGCTTTCTTGTATCAAAAAGGCTTGACAGATTTGACACACCCAATTTCTTCCTTTCAGATCTGACCTTTGGGGAGGGACTACTTCCAGCACATACAGGGTCTTATCTTTGTTGTAGACAGGAATGACAGAGATCGTGTTGTTGAGGCAAGGGATGGATTGCATAGGATGTTGAATGAGGTTTGGTCTCATCTTGTGAGAGCACATTCACATACATGTTTTTTTTTTTATCCTTGCAGTAACTAGATTCCTAGCTCTGGTATATGAGGTTTAAGTTGTGAATAGATGAAAGACTTGTACATTACAGAAATGAATGCAAGGTTGTTATAAAAATCAGTCAGCCAGTGGCTTAGGTAGCATACTTTACTATGTATTCGTCTACCACAGATGTGTATTGGATATGTGCAAGTTTTTATTGTAATTTTTTTCTTCCCAAAATGGACTTATGGAATGAAGCTTATCTCGACCAATATTTTACTCTGCTTTAGCTTTGCCTATTAGACTAATTAATAACCATTATTGAACTGGATTTATGTACTTTAGTACGATCATGTTAATTTGAAGGTCTATTCTTTTATTCCTGTTGTTTGAGCCCAAAAGTAATTTTGGCAAGATCTTTTAGTGGATTTAGCACAGCGGGCAGGTACCTGCGGCCCAAAAATAAGCCTACTTGGGTTTGGGTTACAGCTTCGCTCATTCCGTAATCCATGAGGAAAATGAAACCTTATTGGAGTCAAGTAGCAGAGATTGAATAGGAAACTTCAATCAATAATCCTTCTATAGCAAGGAACAGTCGAAACCCAAGTTATAAATACCAGGTTTCAAGGACGAGAAAAAGACCTCTCTCAAATCAATCAATCTCAGCGATTACAAAGCCTCCCCGGAGCAAACCTTCAACCTTGTTGAAACCCGGTGACCGCGCGCCAATCAGCATCACCAGATCAACCTGGCGACTGTACTTCCAGTCCTAGTCTCTCAGCGAGCCGACTGCCAGTACCATTGCCACCGATACAACCAGCGAAGCAAGGGTAACACCCTCGCAACCCAGCGAAGCTAAAGTCACGCTTTAGTAAAACCCGTGCTGTCTCCAAACTTCCCAGTGATTGCTCTTCTCAGCCTACAACGTTGAGTATCGATTCGGTGACGCGAAGAGATCACATCCAAAGTCCTTATCCGTAAGGCAAGAAGTCCTTTCTCGGAAGGCTAGAGAAGAACCTTGTGGCGAGGTTGGTGCTCTCCTCGTCCACAACGCTTGAAGAAGAAGTCAGGTCAAGGGACTCCCCCGACGACTGCACCCCACAGTGCTGGCTTGCCCGCGCACACGCTCAAAAGAGACAGTTTGCACGCCAACTGGTTTTGGAGCCAAAAACCTGTTATCTGTTCCCTTTTTCTTTAGAGGTTTTATCTGAGTGTGATTAGATGGATATATATTGGTTTCTGTTCCATATTTAATTAAGTTAAATGCTGGTTCCAGGATGAGCTGCATGCGAGAAGCTATGTTGCTTGTTTTTGCCAACAAACAAGATCTCCCCAATGCAATGGATGCTACTGAAATTACTGATAAGCTTGGCATCCACCCTCTCCGACAACATCACTGGTAACTTCATGATCTTCATGTCCCTCCTCTGCTTCTATCATTCATTCAATCTTCATTAGTCTAATATGCGTCATTTGTCTTTACAGGTACATCCAGATCTTGTGCAACCTCTGGAGAGGGTGTATATGAAGGCCTAGATTGGCTCTCCAACAGCATTGCTAACAAGGTAATTACTAATTTCTATTTCACGACTGTTTAGAAATAGTTTAAGAGTGAAATATATAATTTAACCAAGATTATAATTTTTAGCAGCATGATTATAATTATTTCTATATCACCTTTAGAAAATACCAGTGTCCTTTTGATCATTCATGTTTTGGCTGTCCTAATTTTTTTTCTTTAGGCAAATGACTGTCCGAATTACTATGATATTATTAGTTGCCGGTCTTCAACATTTGAATTCTCTTCACCTTTTCTTATACATTTCTGTAATTGCAGGCTTGATCCCTATTTGGGAGTCATTTTGAGGAATGGCAATTCTGGATGCAGGAATGAATGTTATCTAGTTTGTTTAGTGAATATGTTGAAAGCTAGTATGCAGTTTTATGTAGATTAGGTTAAATAGGTATTGTTATTATAATGATTGAATCGATTTATTAACTTTCAGTGAAGTGTTCTTATCTTTCTTCTATAACAAATGTTTTCCTGGCCAGAATTTTTTAATTAAATTTTTTTTTTTATCAATGAAAATTTCATTCATAACTTAAGAAACTTACATCAAGAAGTATATAGTGGCCTCATTAAACCCTACCAAAATAAGGAGGGAAGAGTACCACACTCCATTACAAACTTAACTCTCAACTACTTTGCTTATCTACTATAATGATATTTACGACGTGCAAGGTGAGACTTATATTTATTGTTTACGGCATGCAATGCGCGTCGTAAATTTTCATTTATGACGTTTAACGTGTGCTGTAAATATTCATTTACGGCGTGCATATAGCTTATTCATGACGTGCAAAATGCGCGCTGTGAAATTGAAAATTTGAGTTCAATTTTTTGGCATAGTTTATAACGGCGCCTATTCATGTGCCGTAATTTTTCTGTAGTTTAGGATGTTAACCCCAAAAAAAAAAAAAAAAACATAAATAAATAAACTTCAAGCAAAATTAAGATATGCAACTGTGTTCTCAGTTAGAACATGGTAAACATATCAGGAAACCATAATATACAACGTTTTCTAGGGTTATAAGGTGACAATTGGTAAACAATATCTGTAGTGATTTCTTCTAGCAAGTCATGCATCCAAATGCAATCATGGTATGTACTTCTAATGAGGGCCTTTTCTATGAGCGCATCAATAAAATATTTACGGTTGTGGCGCAAGCTTGTAGTGTTTGTATCACATGTTTTATATCTTCACCTTTAAAGAAATGTGCATGTCAAGAAAAGCTTCCTTTAGAATGTCATCCAATCCATCGCAACTTATTTTGAGAACTTTTCAAAATTTTAGGACTTTTGAAACCGTCTAATGTAGCTTGACATTTCTCTACACTTCCATCACATAGAGAAGAATCCAGAACACACAAAGCTAATGAAAGGCATCGAGCATAGCATGTTGCATAATTTGTGAGTTCCACGTAATCATCCAAATGTTCGTTTCTTTTTAAGGCATTCCAACTAAAAAGCTCGAGAGCTTCGTGATGATCTAGCTCCTTCTCGTTGTATATTAAATTAACATTATAAGCGATTAGCAACTGCTTATCCCTTGTATGATAAATTCTACTTCCCATAACAAATCAGATTCATTGGCTAAGTTGTTTAATCCATGTCAATCACATCATCAAGAACTAAAAGCACACGTTTGTGTTGCAACCTTTCCTTTATCATAGTGATTCCTCTATCTACATTGGCCACCTTGAATTTTGTTCCCCCTAGAATCACAAAAAGTAGTTTTTTATTTTTTTATTTATATATATATATATATTTTATGTGTGTGTTTAGTTTGACGAAGCCTCTACCACGCATTGCATTTTCTCTAACATCTTCCAAAAAACAACCCATCATACTTTTTTTTTTTTTTTTTAAAAGTGGGACTGGTATGGCTGCCCTCAAGCCTTGATTAATGAAATTATAGAATACAGGGGGGATGTAGAGCCTAAACCCCATATTATAATAAGCATCAAGAGAACGTCCTGAAATAATACCAAGACTCTCCACTACATCTATGTATTCTACCAAGCACCAATTAGCAAAGAGTGCACAATTGGCTACTCTATTTGCTTTAACAAAGCGGTGACATAACAGAAAAATTACTCTATCACGTAGAAGTATTATTACAAATAGCACAACTTTACTACTATGTTGTCGCACGAAAACAAATCCAGCGATACTACATTTCATCCTGCCACTAGGAGGGTGCGTCCATTTAATCAAGTAAATGGCT